>JAGFNQ010000506.1:211101-228647 GCA_024364735.1 Boesenbergia rotunda
TGAAAAGAAAAATTGAAGCTGATGCCAAAGCAACCCAGACACTTCAATGCGGCCTGACCAAGGAAGAGTTGAATCGGGTAGGACCATTCAACAGTGCAAAGGAGCTGTGGGGTAAGCTGATCGAGCTGCACGAAGGAACTTCAGATACTCGAATCAGCAAGAGAGATCTCCTCCTGAACAAGCTGTACACGATCAAGATGAACGACAACGAAACAGCAGCTCAACTCCACGCCAGAATTCAGGAGTTAATGAACGGACTACACACCATCGGTCACAAGGTAGAAAACCGTGACCTGATAAGGTACGCTCTTAATGCTTTCCGAGAAACACCTTGTGGGCATCTATGGTAGATGCATACAAGGTTTCAAGGGACCTTTCAAAAATTAAATTAGATGAACTGTTTTCAGAACTTGAGTTACATGAGCAGACTAACTGCACCCTGGCCGAGAAAGGCATTGCCTTTATTGCAGGTAAAGCTGGAAAGATATCCAAGAAGAAACCTCAACCTGCACCCGAGTCTGATTCAGACTCAGACTCAGAAGACGACGAAGGAGATCGACCTAAGCTGGTCCGACTGGCCCGAAACTACTACAAGGAATTGAAGAATCAATCCAACAGAAGAAAAGCCAGCCGAAAGAAGGAAGATCAAGCTGAATCAACTAAGAACAAATCAAGTGTGACTTGCTTCGAGTGCAACAAAAAGGGACATTTCAAATCCGAATGCCCTAACCTAAAAGAAGCCAAGAAAGCAAGAAGAAAGAAGGCACTTCAGGCAACGTGGGACGAGTCCTCCTCTCGAAGAAGAAGAAGAGGTCCCACAATCTAACCTGCTCGCACTAACCGCCTCAGAAGAAATCGAGACCGAGTCAGAATCGGAGCCGGATGACGGCAAGCTCACTTTTTCAGAAAATGGCGAAATAACTGTAAGTGGTTTTTCTAGAATTCAATTATGCGAATTAATTTCTTATCTTTCTCGAGATTTGGCAAAAGCCAAAATCCGAGTCGAGTCTCTCAGACAGGAGTAAAAACTCCTGAAAGAGAGAGCAGACTCTGAACCGTTAACTGAGAAGGTCAAGAAGAACCTCTGCTCAAGTTGAAAAACTTGAATCAAAGAAACTCTTTCTTGAAACTCAAGTTAAGGATTTTAGAGCTGCCTTAGAACGATTCACTTCTGGTTCCAAGGGTCTTGACATGATTCTTGGAAAACAGAAGTCGGTTTCTAAATCGATTCGGGTTGGGCTATAGAACCAAATCTAGACAAAGATCCTACTATGTTGTATTAACCAGTCCAGACCTAAAGTTCAAGCATGGGTACCAAACTGTGCCTGAACAAACAAACTGGGATCAAATCAGTATTGGATCCCCAAGGACAAGATTCACATCTTGCCGAACCATTACCGGGCTTTAGTCCAGGGGGAGCCAAATTAAAAACAATATTCATAGTTAGATAAATCTCTATTCTTGTTTTAAATTGCATGCTTGCTTGTCTATTTAATTTCTGCAATTTACCATGCTTAGACTTAGGAATGGTTAGTTTAAGGACTGAACCAACTTAACTGAAATTTGAACAACATAGTATTGGGTGGCGGTGAGATGATAGTACGTTTAGGGAAGCCAATTCTAATAAGGTCAAGTATACTCTACTTTGGTCTCTTTAGACTGATGAAACTAGCCGAAAGCTACCGATCCAAGACCCAAACTAGTTAGACCAGATTTTTGTCAAAAAGTAATTTTGAAAATGAAATTTCATTAAAAGGCTTTGTCAAGGAAAGGGTTGATGATCCAATAAGGCTACGGCCAAAGAAGGCCTAGTGCCTCGGCCAAGACCTGGAAGCCAATTTTTGAAATTCAAATTCAAATTATTTTTTTGTCAAATTCGAATCTAACACAAATTTTCGATTAATTGTAATTTCAAACATTTTTTTTAAAATCAAAATCAATTATTTCAAAATTAATTTAACTTTTTTCAAAATAAATCATAATTTTTTCAAAATAATCTATCTACTAAAATCTGTCTCACAAAAAACCCATAAGGCAAACGTGATTGATAACCCTAGATTTGGGTGAGACAAACTAAGCTGTGAAAATCAATTTAGGCTATTCCTGATTCTAATTGGATCCAAATCAACAAAACTCTTTATGTGTAGGAACATAAAGATTTGGACCAATGGATGTTGGATAGCGGGTGCTCCAGACACATGACTGGAGATAAATTGAAATTCACCAAACTCAAGTTCAAAACCTAGGCTCAGTAGCATTTGAAACAATACTACACTCAAGGTGATTGGGTAAGGTAATATTGAACTTAAATCTGACTTTGTTATTAAGAAAGTTCTTTTGGTTGAAAATTTTAAATTTAACTTGCTTAGCATAAGTCAATTGTGTGATACTGGTTATGTAGTTACCTTACCAATTCTAACTGCCTAATTAGAAACTGCAAGACTCAGAAATCATGCTTAAGGGCACTAGGAAAAATAATGTTTACACTATAAACCTACCTTCAGTACCCCAAATGCATGTTAACTCAGTTAGAACAATCAAACCTCTGGCATAGGAGATTAGGTCACATAAATTTGAGAATAATTTCGAAAATCACCCAACTTGGCCTAATTAAAGGTATCCCTAAAATTAAAAATCATGAAAACTTAATATGTGAATCATGTAATCAAGGTAAACAAATCAGGTCTTAATCACAAACTAATTCAATCTGATCTAACTCAAACCACACTTGAGCTCCTGCACCTTGACCTATTTGATTCACATGGAACCAAGTCACTAAGCGGAAACCGGTACTGCTTAGTAATAGTTGATGATTACTCTAGGTTTACCTGAGTTAGGTTTCTAAAGACCAAAGATGAAACCCTAAACCTATTCAATGACTTTTGTAAGTTAATTGAAAATCAAAACGATACTAAAATCAAAAGACTTAGGAGTGACCACGGGGGGGGGGGGGGGGGGGGGGGGGGGGGAGTTTGAAAATCAACGATTCGAGGAATTTTGTAAAGTAAATGGGTACATACACGAATTTTCGTGTCCTAGAACCCCCCAGCAAAATGGGATAGTCGAAAGGAAAAATAGAATCCTACAGGAAGCCGCTAGGGCTATGCTCAATGAATTTAACCTAGCTAACCAATATTAGGCAGAAGCAATTAGTACGGCTTGCTACATCCAAAATAGGGTACTAATTAATAAACGACACAATAAAACACCCTATGAATTATACTACCATAGACTTCCAAACCTACACTACCTAAGGGTCTTTGGGTACAAAGTCCATATCCTAAACACCAAGGACTATCTAGGTAAATTCCAATATAAGTCAACCCTAGGCGTCTTCTTAGCACAAGTAGAGCCTATAAGGTTTACAACAAACAAACTAAGAAAATTGAAGAAACAACCAATCTAATATTTGATGAAGAAATTAAGTCAAAATCTGATAATTCAGATCTAACTTCATTAAATACTGATTAAGAAGATAATGAACAAGCTGTTGAATCTTTAATTGAACCCATAAACGAACTAACTATTGAACCAACTAATGAGTCAATTGAACCAACTATTGAACCAATAATTGAACCAACTCAAATAGTTGAATCAAATAGTGAACCAAACCGACCAACAGGACCTGAGGCTGAACCAAGTTCTAGAAAAACCAAGAAACCCAGACTCAGTCACCCAACCGATCAAATTGTGGGTGATCCAACTCTAGGAGTCAGAACTAGGTCTTCCTATAGAAATCTTAGTCAGATAGCAATGATTTCAAAAATTGAACCTAAGACTATAGAGGAAGCTCTACCTGATCCTGATTGGATCATAGCTATGCAAGAAGAGTTAGCCCAATTTGAGAGAAACCAAGTATGGGAACTAGTACCTAAACCTGAGGGCAAATCCGTCATTGACACTAAGTGGGTTTTTAGGAATAAGTTAAATAATCAAGGAGAGATAGTCAGAAATAAAACCCGCTTAGTAGCGAAAGGATTCAGCCAAGTAGAAGGGTTAGATTATGACGAAACCTATGCCCCGGTAGCTAGACTTGAGTCCATTAGGATGTTATTAACCTTTGTATCCCATAAAGGATTTAAATTATACCAAATGGATGTAAAGTCAGCTTTTCTAAATGGATTCATTAAGGAAGAGGTCTATGTAGGACAGCCCCCTGGGTTTGAGGACATAGAAAGATCTGACCATGTTTACAAACTCACTAAAGCACTTTATGGACTAAAATAAGCACCTAGGGCCTGGTACGAACGTTTATCAACTTACCTAATTTCTAAAGAATTTAAACAAGGACAAATCGATTCAACCCTATTTATTAAAACCCTAGGAAAAGAAATCTTTATTGCCCAAATCTACGTCGACGACACAATCTTTGGGTCCACCAACTCAAATTTTTTAAAAGAATTCGTTAAAATAATAGAAAATGAATTTGAAATGAGCTTAGTTGGTGAGCTCAACTTTTTCCTAGGATTACAAATTAAACAAACTAGGGATGGAAACTATGTCCATCAATCCAAATATGCTAAAGAGCTAATAAAGAAATTTAAAATGGATAACTCTAAAAGCATAAGTACCCCCATGGCCACCAACATAAAAATAGATAGTGACCCTGATGGTAAACCAGTAGACCTCAAACTCTATAGAAGTATGATTGGAAGTCTACTATACCTTACAGCCAGCAGACCTGATATACTTTTTGCTGTAGGTATGTGTGCTAGATACCAACCCTGTGCTAAGGAAACGCACTTAGCAGCCCTAAAAAGAGTATTAAGATATGTTAAGGGTACCCTAAATGTAGGGATTTGGTATCCTAGGACTTCAACCTTTGACTTGTCAGGATACTCGGATTCTGACTACGCTGGTTATAAATTAGATAGAAAGAGCACAAGTGGAAGCTGCCAACTGTTAGGCAATAGTCTAGTAAGTTGGTGCAGCAGAAAACAACACTGTGTAGCTCTATCCACAACAGAAGCTGAGTATGTTGCTTTAGGAGAGTGTGTAGTACAACTACTATGGATGATGCACACTCGTAAGGACTTTCAGCTTAACTACACCCATACTCAAGTCTTCATTGACAATATAAGCTCAATTAATCTAACTAAGAACCCAATCCAACATTCTATAACTAAACACATAGAAGTTAAACACCACTTTGTAAGAGATCATGTAGCCAGGGGTGAAATAGTCGTTAAGCATATAGACTCTAAGTCTAACTTAGCTGACATATTCACCAAACCCCTATCTGAGTCTGAGTTCAGCTCACTAAGAAGGCAGTTAGGATTATGCTTAGTAGAATAGGTTTACTCTATTTTTCTGCTTTCTATCTGCTTTACTTGATTTAAAATCAGTTTCTAAAAGAATTTTAAAACTACTTTACTTAATTTCAAAATCAACTTTTAATTAGTTTGAAAAATCTTTTTTAGCTTTTTCTTTTTAAATCTTTTTTGACTTAGTTTTTTAAAAAAAACTACCTCTTTCAAAACTAGGGCTTTTTCGCAAATGGACTTAGCCTAGGCCCAAACCCTAGAACTGCATGCACCTATAGATTTAGAAGTCAGCATCTCACAAGAACCTTAGGGTACTTTTGACTGATAACCTAGAATGGGTTAAGATGCTTAGGTCTTTGCCTTAATTCAAGATGTAGATCAGTGCATCTGCAGTAATTGGGGCACTAAATACAAATTAAACAGTAATCAGGTTAAGTGTCAAGTTTAGAAAATCTGACTTGAACAGAACACTTAACTTGACTAACCCTAGCGAAAACTACTATTTATAACAGTTAGTAAGTAGCTAATTGGGTTAGACAGGACCCTAAAGAGAAAATTGAAATTGCTTTGGTTCAGTTTATATCTTGAATTGGTTCAGTACAGCACATTATTCTGTTATATACTTATGCAGTTTATTTTTTTTCTGCTATATTGCCTTGCTTTTGATATATGGCAAAAGGGGAGAGATAGGAAAAGGAGAGAAGCTTTAAAATTTTACATTTTTTTTCATGGTATCATTTTTTTCAAATACAAAATTTTCAAAACTTTATCCTTTCTTCAAAAAGTACTTAATCTAAGTTCTTTTCAAAAGTTTTGTAAAGTACTTAAACTTAAGCTGTTTTCAAAAGTTTTTGTAAAGTACTTAAACTTAAGCTGTTTTTAAAAAAAAATTATCTAAGTACTTAAACCAAGCTAGGCTCAAAATTTGTCTGAATACTCAACCCAAGCTAGGTTCAAATTTTTCTAAGTACTTATCTTAAATAGAAAAGTTTCAAAAGAGATTCAAACTTTTCTTTAGAAAATTTTCTAAGTTATTGACTTGAAAACGTTTCTAAATATCGTGGAAAATATTTTTCGAAATGTTCTAAGTATTTGAAAAATTAGTTCCATCTTTAAAACTTAGAAATTTTTTAAACCCCGCGAACCTTTAGACAACCTAGGGGGAGATTCCTTCCAGGGGGAGGAAACTAAACTGTTATATCATCTGTTCTTGATTAACTTAACTTTTTGAACAGGGTTGCCATAAATCAAAAAGGGGGAGATTGTTGGTGCAGACAGCACCCAAGTCGAACCTGTGTTTTGATAATGGCAAAAGGGTTCAAAAGTTAAGATATTATGTTGATCTAACATGTTCACTAAGTATACAGGAAAAGAAGTCCTAGGTGCACTAGGCACGAAGTCCTAGTCGAGGACTGGGCATGAAGCCCTGGCAAGGAGCTGGGCACCGAAGACCTGCTCGGAAGGTGGGCACGAAGTCCTGGTCGAGGACTGGGCACGAAGCCCTGGCAAGGAGCTGGGCACCGAAGACCTGCTCGGAAGGTGGGCACGAAGACCTGCTCGGAAGGTGGGCACGAAGACCTGGTCAGGTGCATCGGGCAAAAGTCCAACCGGAGGAGCCGGTTGGCAAAAGGTAAACTCTCCTGAGAGGAGTAGGTGAGGACGCGTTCCCCGTAGAGGGAACAGTAGGCGTCGGTTTGACCTAGGGCTCCATTTTGGAGACCCAAAGTCAGAACCAAGACAGCTAAGGCTGTATAAACCTAATACTTGATTGCTTTGTGTTGTTTTGGACTAACCCTGGATGCAGGACCGAAGGAATGAGTTTCTGCAGCTCAGAACGCCTCAAAGGAGAGAGGCAATAGCTGAGTAGAGCGCCCCCAGTGTCCTGGGTGTTGGTGCAGAAAGCACCAAAGTCAAACCTGTGTTTTGATAATGGCAACAGGGTTCAAAAGTTAAGTCTTACTTGTTATCTAGCAAGTTACTCTAGTGTGCAGGTTAAAAAGTCCTAGCGAAGGACTGCTAGGCACTGGCAAAGGAATACCAGGGTACAAAGCCCTAGCGAAGGACTGCTAGGCACTGGCGAAGGAATGCCAGGGTACAAAGCCCTAGCGAAGGACTGCTAGGCGCCAGGCGAAGGACAGCTTGGGACTGAAGCCCTAGCGAAGGAATGCTAGGCACCGGGCGAAGGACAGCTCGGTATCCAAGACCTGGCAAAGGACCGCCAGGCAAAAGTCCAACCAGAGGAGCGGTTAGCATCAGGTACATGTTGGGACCGGGTGCATGTCGACAAGGATACGGGTTCGTAAAATTTTAAATTTTTACGTGCAGCGGAAGAATTAGCATAAAATAATTTTCTAAATTATTTTAACCACGTATCTAGCATGCAACCTTATGATATGTTGACATAATCATAAATTAAAACTTTGCGGAAAAGTAAACTAATTTACTAAGTACCTCGCGTAACTCGAAGTAAGGGACGAGATGCAACCGTAGCGTCCCTTGGAAGCTTCGCCTCTATTCGCGTCCACGCCGAGTTCTCTTCGGGATGACTTCGCAAAGTCACGAGTTTTGTGCCGACGAGAACTACTAGATTCTCTATAGGCACAACAAAGAAGAACAAGAGAAAAATAGGAAACTAACCACCAAGAAACAGAATCGAATTCCGAGAGGGAAGGAGATGAGATCCGCTTCTTCTTCTTCTTGGTTGGCTTCTCCTTCTTCTTGATAGCTCACGGCAACCAAGAGGGGAGGAGGGGTTTGCGCCGGCCCTAGATGGAGGAAGGTTCTTCAAGGGGCGCCAGCCCTAGAAGCTTCAATGTGGGCGCCGGCCCTAGGTGGGGAGAAGGGAAGGAGAAGATAAAAGAGAGAGAGAGATGGAGCTCTATATCAATACACGATTATTGATTGGGAATCCAAGGCTTGCCTATGGTTCCTTATATAGTTGCTTCTCCCTCGCTAAGTCTCCTCTTTAACAGAATTAACGGAATTAGTTATCATAAGAATTTTTATCTTATAAAATTTCTTATGACTTATTCCGTTAAGCCTAGTCTTATTATAACTAAGTTATAATAAAACAAGTTTTTCTTCTCTTTTAAATTATGGAATAAATTTTATAAGAAATTTATAAACTTTCTTATTATGGAAAAATCAATTCATAATTAATTTTATAAATTTAAAATAAACCAATTCATGGATTATTTTAACTTCCATAAAAAGAATAAATTATAAATTTATTTATATAAATTTCTTTATACAAATTTATTTATCCATAATTTATAAAACAAATCACACTAGATTTATTTTATTAATTAAACCAAAATTAATTGGTTTTCTCCCCAATAGGTGGCCGGCCAAACCAAGGGGTTTGGCACCCTCCTTGGCCGGCCAATCAAGCCCCACCAATCGCGAATTAAACTCATTTAATTCGCCCAATAAGCCTTCAAAAGACTTAGCCAATTTTAGCTTCCATTGCGCCTCTGATTAACTCAGATTCGACTTATTTCTCTTGATCGGAAAATCCAATTTTCAACTCGTTTTAAATCCCTCGGATTACTCGTAGTGCATGTGACTAAATAGGCTTTCGATTTATGTTGGTCGTCTATAATCAACCAATTATAGAACGATCATGAGTGGCACCTAGTAGTACATCATGACCCCCAATTAATCGAAAGATCAACGGTTTGACCTCAGAAGAAATTATTCTGAAACCCTTCAGCAGCTCTAATGAATCGTGCCCCATTCCCTTCACCATCTTATACCCACTTGGTTCAAGACACGGTCTATTTGTGTCAGTCCCCACTAGGTTGACTACGTCACACCTAGCCCAAGTAATGTCTTTCTCGTCCTTTGGATTTCTAATTACTCTCATGTATTTAAGAGACTCACACTCTTAACATGATATACTCTGGCCAGAGGTTTTGAGTAACAATCCGACGATAGGCCTGGGTATACATCTCCTCGCAAGGAGTGGTGAATCCTTTGTAGGCTGTTCAAACATCTTCGGGCACTTCGGCTCATACCCAATCATCCTGGGTCCACACCTCCTTGGAGATGCTCGCTTAAGATGTTAAAGTATAAGTCTCCATGACCAAGATGACTTGAACACCGCAAGTCAAAGGAACATCGCACTTAAGCTGCAGTAAGAACTTCATTGACATATCTTTATAGATAACCATATGAAGTTTTACAGCTAGTCACTCCAATGAACTAGTTCCCTTAACTAGCATCCATGTTTATCTCCGGACATCCCAATGTCACCAGCCAGTGAAAATCAGCTGATTAGAGAATAACCCATGCTAGTCTCAACAGAATTGATAGTGTCCGTTTTTATCAATTCATCGACTAGGGATAATTTCAATACTTCACAATTGCACATTAGAGATAATCACTAGTTGTGATCCCATCACAAATTCTCTTATGCTGTGAGTTGTATTGCGGACATTCAGTAGATGAGTTTAAGATCCCAATCAAATACACAAAACATGTATACTCAAATAGTGAATTATCATTTATTAATATAAATGTTTACATCATAAGGCGATTGCCTTAGGACACTTCTCTCATATCACTAACAGTACATTCTCCCGAGAGGAGTAGGTGAGGACGCGTTCCCCGTCGAGGGAACAGTAGGCGTCGGTTCGACCTAGGGTTCCATTTTGGAGGCCCAAAGTCAGAACCAAGACAGCTAAGGCTGTATAAACTAATATTTTATTGTTTTATTGTGTTTTGGACTAACCATGGATGCAGGACCGAAGGAACGAGTGTCTGCAGCTCAGAGAGCCTCAAAGGAATGAGGCAATAGCTGACCAGGGCGCCCGGAGTGTCCTGGGCGCCCCCAAGGTAAACACAAAACACAAGAAAGCAAAGCAGACTTCGACAGCTCATATCCGGGGCGTCCCCGTGCTCCCGGGAGCCCCCGCTGCTCTCGGGCGCCCCCAACGCTCCGGGCGCCCCCACCCAATAGCAAGCCATCGAAGCACAAGCCAGCGAAGCCACGGGATAAAGTTTGACCCGGTCAATGCGGGCGCCCCGAGCGCTCCGGGCGCCCCGGTCAAAGCTGATCCCGAATGTAAAGGGATCAGAAGCTGACTGAGCAACTTCCGGATCGAGTGACACGTGGGGGGGGCGCCCCCGACGTCCCGGGCGCCCCCAGGCCCTATATAAAGGGCCCTCGACCCCAAGGCTCAAGCAACAATTCATTCAACGCTTCGACGCTCTTCTGCTCCCGCACTCTGCTCCGGAAAGTTCCCAACTCGAGCCTACGACGTCCCTCCGCTCCGAAAAGTCGATCTACCTCGGACGTCGGTAACAAAAAGCGATATTTTAATTCTGTGCTTATTACACTACTATTGAAATCCATTTGTGTAAACTGTTTTTGCGCCTCATATAGAATTGCCCAAAGTAAACGGTCAACGACCGTGGGCCTTGGAGTAGGAGTCGACCTAGGCTCCGAACCAAGTAAAAATAATTGTGTTTGCGTGTGTTGTGTTTTATTTTCCGCTGTGCAATTTCTCTATCCCTAAATCCGAACGATTTCCGATATTCACCCCCCCTCTATCGGTTCTCTCGATCCAACAAGTGGTATCAGAGCGGGAAAGTTCAAATTTGGTGCAACCACCAGTTTGAATATTTTTCAGATTTTTTTTCTTTATCTCGTTCGAATTTCTTCTAAATTTTTCGTTCGAATTTTTTTCCGTTAATCGAGGTTGGTGCAACACCCCTCATTATTTTATTTCCCTTATCCCGCACTACTAATCCAAGACCAAGTCTTGGGAACTTTTTTTTTGTTATTTCTTTTTCAGATTAAATGGCCATCCAAGAAGGATTCAGCACCGCCAGACCTCCACTTTTCAGTGGAGAAGACTTTTCCTACTGGAAAAGTCGAATGGAGGTCCACCTGAAAACTCAGGTGGACATGTGGATTATCATCCAGTCCGGACTGGAGATACCCAAAAATGCTGAAGGAGTTTCTCAAAGCTACACAGAGTGGGACACCACTCTGAAACGAAGAATTGAAGCAAATGCAAAGGCGACTCAGACCCTCCAATGTGGCTTAACAAAAGAGGAGCTGAACCAGGTGGGCCCCTTCAACAGTGCCAAGGAGCTGTGGGCAAAATTGATCGAGCTGCACGAAGGAACATCAGACACTCGGATCAGTAAGAGAGATCTGCTCCTGAACAAATTGTATACCATCAAGATGGCCGACAACGAAACAGCAGCCCAGCTTCACGCACGAATCCAAGAATTGATGAACGGTCTTCACACTATAGGTCACAAGGTCGAAAACCGTGACCTAATAAGGTATGCTTTAAATGCTTTCCCTAGAAACACCTTGTGGGCATCTATGGTAGATGCATACAAGGTTTCAAGGGATCTCTCAAAAATTAAACTAGATGAATTATTTTCCGAATTAGAACTTCATGAACAGACTAACTGCAATATGGCCGAGAAAGGTATTGCCTTTGTTGTAGGAAAAACTGGAAGGTCAACAAAGAAGAAGCCACAGCCTGAACCCGAGTCAAACTCAGACTCAGACTCAGAAGACGAAGAAGGAGATCGACCTAAGCTGGTCTGATTGGCCCGAATTTACTATAGAGAATTGAAGAACCAAACCAACAGAAGGAAGGCTAACCGAAGAAAGGACGAACCAGCTGAACCCACAAATGACAAAAGCAAGCCCAACGTGACTTGCTACGAGTGCAAGAAGAAGGGCCACTACAAGACAGAGTGTCCAAACCTAAAGGAGACCAAAAAGACAAGAAGAAAGAAAGCACTCCAAGCAACCTGGGATGAATCTTCATCAGAAGAAGAAGAAGAAGCACCCCAATCAAACCTACTAGCCCTGACCGCCTCAGAAAAAGTCGAGACCGAGTCAGAATCAGAAGAGGATGACGGTAGACTAACCTTTTCAGAAGACGGCGAAATCAAGGTAAGTGGTTTCAATAGAAGTCAATTAAATGATCTTATTTCTTATCTTTCCCGAGATTTGGCGAAAGCCAAACTCTGAGTCGAATCCCTCCGACAGGAAGTAAAACTCCTGAAAGAGGGAGCTGACTCTAAATCCTTAACCGAGAAAGTTCAAGAAGGAACTCCTACTCAAGTTGAAAAACTTGAAAAAGAGAACTCCTCCCTGAAAACTCAGGTTAAGGATCTTAGAGCTGCCTTAGAACGATTTACTTCTGGTTCCAAGAATCTTGACATGATTCTTGGAAAACAGAAGTCCGTTCTAAATCGATCCGGACTTGGCTATAGAACCAAATCCCGACAAAGATCTTATTTTGCTGTACTGAATCAGTCCAGAAGTAAAGTTCAGGCATGGGTACCAAAACTATGCCTGAACCAACCAACTGGATCAAATCAGTATTGGATCCCCAAGGACAAGATTCACATCTTGCCTAATCATTATCGTGGCTACAGTCCAGGGGGAGCCAAATTGAAAACTATATTTATTGTTAAATGAAATTTAATTCTTGTAATTTGCCTGATTGATTGTTTATTTAAATTTCTGTAATTTACCATGCTTAGACTTAGGTTAGTATAAGGACTGAACAAACTTAACTGAAACTTGAAAACATAGTATTGGGTGGAGGTGAGATGATAGTACGTTAGGGAAACCAACTCTAATAAGATCAAGTTTACTTGGTCTCTTTAGACTGGTGAAACTAGCCGAAGCTACCGATCCAAAATCCAAACTAGTTAGACCAGAACTTTTTCAAAGATTAATTTTGAAAATGAAATTTCATTAAACGACTTTATCAAGGAAAGGGTTGATGATCCAATAAGGCTACTGCCAAAGAAGGCCTAGTGCCTCGCCAATACCTGGAAGCCAATTTTTGAATTTCAAATTCAAATTACTTTTTGTTAAATTCAAATCTAACACAATTTTTAGTTAAGTATAGATTCAAACATTTTCTCTCAAAATAAACTTAACTGTTTTCAAAAATTAATTTAAGGTTATCAAAATAAATAATAATTTTTCAAAATAATTTTACTTAAAATAAATCTGTCTCACAAAACCTATAAGGCTAACGTGGTTGAAAACCTTAGATTTGGGTGAGACAGACTAGGCAGTGAAACTCAATTTAAGCTATTCCTGACTCTAATTGGATCAAAATCAATAAAACTCTTTATGTGTAGGAACATAAAGATTTGGACCAATGGATGTTGGATAGCGATTGCTCCAGACACATGACTGGAGATAAATTGAAGTTCACCAAACTCAAGTTCAAGAACCTAGGCTCAGTAGCATTAGGGAACAATGCTACACTCAAGGTAATTGGGTCAGGTAATATTGAGCTTAAATCTGACTTTATTATTAAGAAAGTTCTCTTGGTTGAAAACTTCAAATTTAACTTGCTTAGCATAAGTCAGTTATGTGATTCTGATTATATAGTCACCTTCAACAATTCTAACTGCCTGATTAGAAATGTACAAGACTCAGAAATCATACTTAAGGGCACTAGGAAAAATAATGTATACACTATAAACCTTCCCTCAGTACCCAAATGTATGTTAACTCAGTTAGAACAATCGAACCTCTGGCATAGGAGACTAGGTCACACCAATCTGAGAATTATCTCAAAAATCACCCAACTTGGATTAATCAAAGGTATCCCCAAAATTAAAAATAATGAAAACCTAATATGTGAATCATGTAATCAAGGCAAACAAACCAAATCTAATCACAAATTAATCCAATCTGATTTAACTCAAACCACACTTGAGCTCTTGCACCTTGACCTATTTGATTCACATGGAGCCAAGTCACTAAGCGGGAACCGATACTGCTTAGTAATAGTTGATGATTACTCTAGGTTCACCTGGGTTAGGTTTCTAAAAACCAAAGATGAAACCCTAAACCTATTTAATGAATTCTGCAAACTAATTAAAAATCAAAACGACACTAAAATTAAAAGACTTAGGAGTGACCACGGGGGAGAATTTGAAAATCAACGGTTCAAGGAATTCTGTAAGGTAAATGGGTATTTACATGAATTTTCATGTCCTAGAACCCCCCAACAAAATGGAATAGTCGAAAGAAGGAATAGAACATTACAGGAAGCCGCTAGGGCTATGCTCAACGAATTTAATTTAGCAAACCAATATTGGGCAGAAGCAATTAGTACGGCTTGTTACATCCAAAATAGGGTTCTGATTAACAAGCGACACAACAAAACACCCTATGAACTGTACTACCATAGGCTCCCAAATCTACACTACCTAAGGGTCTTTGGATGCAAAGTCCATATCCTAAACACCAAAGACTACTTAGGGAAATTTCAGTCCAAATCAACCCCAGGTATCTTCCTAGGATACTCAACCACAAGTAGAGCCTATAGAGTTTACAACAAACAAACTAAGAAAATTGAAGAAACAACAAACATAATATTTGATGAAGAATTTAACTCAATATCTGATAATCCAGACCTAACTTCATCAAATTCTGATCAAGAAAATAATGAGCAAACTAGTGAACCTTTAATTGAACCCTTAAACGAACTAACTATTGAACCAATTAATGAGTCAACTGAACCAATTATCGAACCAACAAATCAACCAGCCCAAAGAGTCGAATCAAATAGTGAACCAAACCGATCAACCGGACCTGAGGCTGAACCAAGTTCTAGAAGAACCAAGAAGCCCAGACTTAGTCACCCAACCGATCAAATTGTGGGTGATCCAACTCTAGGAGTCAGGACTAGATCCTCCTACAGAAACCTTAGTCAAATAGCTATGATATCAAAAATTGAACCCAAAACTATAGAGGAAGCCCTACCTGACCCTGATTGGATCATAGCTATGTAAGAAGAATTAGCCCAATTTGAGATGAACCAAGTCTGGGAACTAGTGCCTAAACCTGAAGGCAAATCCATCATTGACACTAAGTGGGTCTTTAGGAATAAGCTAAATGATCAAGGAGAAATAGTTAGAAATAAAGCCCGCTTAGTAGCTAAGGGATTCAGCCAAGTAGAGGGGTTAGATTACGATGAAACATATGCCCCAGTAGCTAGACTTGAATCCATTAGAATGTTATTAGTCTTTGCATCCCATAAAGGATTTAAGCTATACCAAATGGATGTAAAGTCAGCCTTCCTAAATGGATTCATTAAAGAAGAAGTTTATATAGGACAACCCCCTGGGTTTAAGGATTTAGACAAACCTGACCACATTTACAAATTAACTAAAGCACTATATGGGTTAAAACAAGCACCTAGGGCTTGGTATGAACGTTTATCAACTTACTTAACTTCTAAAGAATTTAAACAAGGACAAATTGACTCAACTTTATTCATTAAAACCCTAGGAAAAGATATATTTATTGCCTAAATTTATGTAGATGACATAATCTTTGGATCCACCAACACAAACTTCCTAAAAGAGTTTGTCAAGATAATAGAAAATGAATTTAAAATGAGCTTAGTTGGTGAGCTTACCTTTTTCCTAGGTTTACAAATCAAACAAACTAGAGATGGAAACTACGTCCATCAATCCAAATATGCTAAAGAGTTAATAAAGAAATTTAAAATGGACAACTCTAAAAGCATAAGTACCCCCATGGCCACCAATGTAAAAATAGATAGTGACCCTGATGGTAAGCCAGTAGACCTCAAACTATATAGAAGTATGATAGGTAGCCTACTGTACCTTACAGCCAGCAGACCTGACATTCTTTTTGCTGTAGGGATGTGTGCTAGATACTAAACTTGTGCTAAGGAAATGCACTTAGCAGCCCTAAAAAAAATACTAAGATATGTAAAGGGCACCCTAAATGTAGGGATTTGGTATCCTAGAACATCAACCTTCAATTTGTCAGGATACTCGGATTCTGACTACGCTGGTTGTAAATTAGATAGAAAGAGCACAAGTCGAAGCTGCCAACTGTTAGGAAATAGTCTAGTAAGTTGGTGCAGCAGAAAACAACACTGTGTAGCTCTGTCCACAACTGAAGCTGAGTATGTAGCCTTAGGAGAGTGTGTAGCACAACTTTTATGGATGATGCACACTCTTAAGGACTTCCAGCTCAACTACACCCAAACTCAAGTATTTATTGACAATATAAGTTCAATTAATCTAACTAAGAACCCAATACAACATTCCAGAACAAAACACATAGAAGTTAAACATCACTTCGTAAGAGACCATGTAGCCAGGGGTGAGATAGTACTTAAACATATAGACTCAAAATTCAACTTAGCTGATATATTTACAAAACCCTTACCTGAGTCTGAGTTCAGCTCACTAAGAAGGCAGTTAGGATTGTGCTCTGTAGAATAGAGTAACTCTACTTTTGATTTTTTTTTACTTAATCTAAAATCAGTTTCTAAAAAAATTTTGAAAAACTGTTGTTTTTAAAATCAGTTTTTTTTTTCTTTTCCGACTTAGTTTTTTTTTCAAAACTACTCCCCTTCAAAACTAGGGATTTTTTTCGCAAATGGACTTAGCCTAGGCCCTAACCCTAGAACTGCATGCACCTATAGACTTAGAAGCCAGCATCTCATAAGCACCTTAGGGTACTTTTGATTGATAACCTAGAAAGGGTTGAAATGCTTAGGTCTTTGCCTTAATTCAAGATGCTTTAAGTCAGTGCATCTGCAGTAATTGGGGTACTAAATACAATTTACACAGCAATCAAGTTAAGTGTCAAGTTTAGAAAATCTAACTTGAACAGAAACACTTAACTTGACTAACCCTAGCAAAAACTACTGCTTATAACAGTTAGTGAGTAGCTAAATAGGTTAGACAGGTCCCTACAAGAGAAAATCAACTGATTTGATTTAGGTCTTATCATAAATTGGTTCAGTACAGCAAAATCATGCAAACATTTTTCCTTATGAAAGTCATTTCCTTTATGCAATTTAATTTCTGCTATATTTATCTGTTTTTGATATATGGCAAAGGGGGAGAGATAAGAAAGGAGAGAATTTAAAATTTTTTTTTGAATGATTTGTCTCTCAAAATTTCAAACTCTATCCTTTATTCAAAAAGTACTAAGCTTCTCTTACTTAAAATTCTGTAAAGTACTTAAGCTTTTCAAAAACTTCTAAGTACTTAAGCTTCTCAAAAATTTACTAAGGACTAGAGTTTGTCAAAAATTTACTACTTTAGTTTTTTTCCTTACTAAGTACTTAAGTTAAAGCTTTCAAAGATCTTTTGAGTACTTTAAAACTTAAAGCTTTAAAATTTTTTAAGTACTCTAAACTCATGCTTCCAAAAACTCTTCTATGTATTTTTAATTAAGTTGTCAAAAGATTTCAAAGTACCTAACTTAAGTTTTCAAAGTGCAAA
>JAGFNQ010000507.1:0-144570 GCA_024364735.1 Boesenbergia rotunda
GGTTTTTCCGCGAGAATTTCCTTTAAAAGTTTTCAAAAAGAGATATTTCCTTTTTGTTTTAGTTTTTGCATGTAATCTTAGTTTCTTATATGCTTGTATATGTTTGATAAGTACCCTATGTGAGTTTAGGGCCAAGAAAGCTATGAGAAAAGATAAAGATAAGAAAAGAAAAGGCCAAGGCCTTAAGAAATCCCGAAAAGTCAAGACTTAGGGATTTTAGCACGCAAGGTGCTCCAGAAAATGCCAAGGCATTTACAGATAAGAAAGAAAAGTAAGAAAAGCTATTTTATTTTCTAAGGCCAGTACCCGGCGTCCAAGGGCGTCGTTAAAGAAATCCAGGTGTCCAATTCCAAGGTCTTGGCCCTGGTAGACCAAGGTCTGCTCTATTAGGATTGGTGGCTCGCTACCCCAACCTTTTAGGGAACGCGCATATCAGATGGTACTTACGTCTTCAGTGGATCCAAGTGATTAGTATTTTCAAGTATATGCTTTAGCAAAATTTTCAGAAAGTTTTCAAAAGTTAAAGAATAGCTAAAGTTTCAAGTTGAGCCAAGAAAAGTAAATTGAGATTTAATATTGCTTGAGTATGCATGTTTTGAGTTATACATGTTCTTAGTTTTCTTTCAAGCATATTAGTATCTCATATGATGTTCAGTTTGATCTAGAAGCATGTTTGCATATTTCGAGTTTTTGTGAGCTAGATAGTACTTACTAAGCTTTTCGCTTATAGATGCATTTCCTCTTATTGCAGATAAAGGTAAAGGCAAGCAATTCTGAAGGAAGACGACGAGGCGGTGCTGAGTAGAGTGTGTGTGGTGGCTGATTATGGAGAGATCTTAGGCGCAAGACAATTTAGTTATTAATTCATAATGCTATAGTTCGTTTGAATTTCTAGTTCTTGTGTTATGGAGATTATTGAGTATTTGAGTTTTGGATAGTTTTACATGCTAAATTTCTTAGAGTAAAGATTCCATGTCATTTTATTTAGCATGTATATCCTTATGGTTGCAATGGATGAGTAGAAGTGTGAGTAGTTAGAGATATTGATACTTTGTTAGAGAAAAAGGAGTTCGTGCCAAGATAGTATCAATTTTCCTTGTGAATCAAGTTCTATTGCTTAAAAATGTTTAGAAAAGTTGCAAATACATTTCATAATGCTTTGATAAGGTTGTAGAACATGTATTTGGTGTTACGAAGGCATAGGAGCCAAGATTGGTACAAACTCCATTGTTAAAGTTTATGTAAACTTGTTTAGTTTATTTTCTTCCATAAAAGTCCTAAATTCAAGTTTATGGAGTTGGTTGATTTGCTAAACTCATTAGGAAACTGTCATAGAATGTAGAAATGGTATCGTGATTTTATATGGCTCGAATTTATAGGTTTGGTGGAGCTTGAAAGCCAAGGCCGAAACCTGTAAAAACAGGTTACAGGCGTACCAGTCGACTGCCACGTCACCAGTCGACTGGTACGGGCTGTTTTGGTTGGTAAGGCTGTTTTCAATAAGATTCGACTACGAGATTGAGAAGGAAGTATGACATGGTATTATTATACATGATTGCTTAAGTTAGAATATAATTGTTAGCAGAATTTAAAAGAAAAAAAAAGATTTCCGCAATTTTCTTTAGTCATGTATAAAAGTTGAGAAGTAGAGAAAAGTAACGATCCGTCTAAAGGCAGTAAGAAGGCGGGTCGCTACACTTCTTCACTGCCTTGCAGTGTAATCAATAAAGGGTGTGAATGGCATATCATTCTGAAAATGCTAAGTCTCCGATTTTGATTAAACCCTACAGCCTCTCGGTGTGTAGGCTTGGCCTCGGAGCTGTACACGCCCGGCCAAGAGATGATTAAACCCTACAGCCTCTCGGTGTGTAGGCTTGGCTTCGGAGCTATACACGCCCGGCCAAGAGGTGATTAAACCCAACAGTCTCTCAGTGTGTAGACTTGGCTTCGGAGCTGCACACGCACGGCCAAAAGCTGATTAAACCCTACAGCCTCTCGGTGTGTAGGTTTGGCCCTGGAGTTGTACACGCCCGGCCAAGAGCCGATTAAACCTACAGCCTCTCGGTGTTAAGGCTTGGCCATGGAGTTGTACACGCCGGGCCAAGAGCTGATTAAACCCTACAGTCTCTCGGTGTGTAGGCTTGGCATCAGAGCTGTACACGCCCGGCCAAGAGCTGAATTAAACCCTACAGCCTCTCGGTGTGTAGGCTTGGCCTTGAAGCTGTACACGCCCGGCCAAGAGCTAATTAAACCCTACAGCCTCTCAGTGTGTAGGCTTGGTCTCGGAGATGTACACGCCCGGCCAAGAGCTGATTTAATCTCTACAGCCTCTCGGTGTGTAGGCTTGGCCTCAGAGTTGTACACGCCGGGCCAAGACCTGATAAAACACAACAGCCTCTCGGTGTGTAGGCTTGGCCTCGGAGTTATACATGCCCGCCAAGAGCTGATTAAATCCTACAGCCTCTCGGTGTGTAGGCTTGGCCTCGAAGCTGTACACGCCTGACCAAGAGCTGATTAAACCCTACAGCCTCTCGGTGTGTAGGCTTGGCTTCGAAGTTGTAAACGCCCAACCAAAAGCTGATTAAACTATACAGCCTCTAGGTGTGTAGGATTGGCCTCGGAGCTGTACACGCCCGGCCAAGAGTTGATTAAACCCTACATCCTCTCGGTATGTAGGCTTGGCCTCGAAGCTATACACACTCGGCCAAGAGATTATTAAACCCTACAACCTCTCGGTGTGTAGGCTTGGCCTCGGAGCTGTACACGCCTGGCCAAGAGCTTATTAAACCCTAGAGCCTCTCGGTGTGTAGGCTTGGCCTCGGAGCTGTACACGCTCGGCCAAGAGCTGATTAAACCCTACAGCCTCTCGGTGTGTAGGCTTGGTCTCGGAGCTGTACACGCCCGGCCAAGAGTTGGTTAAACTCTACAACCTCTCAGTGTGTAAGCTTGGCCTCGGAGCTATACACGCCCGACCAAGAGCTGATTAAACCCTACAGTCTCTCGGTGTGTAGGCTTGGCCTCGGAGCTATACACGCCCGACCAAGAGCTGATTAAACCCTGTTAGATCGTGGCGCTTGCTAAAGGGGGGTGAGTAGCAATTTCTCCGATTTTTCTACCTACAACCGTTAGTGCGCAAGCGGAAACAATAACAATAAAACAAGCAAACGCTAACACCAAACCTTTTACGTGGTTTGGAGATGCTGCTCCTACTGCACGACTGTCTGTAAGGTGGACGATCTCTTGATCCTTTGGTGGATCACTCCCGGATGCCCTCCGGCTAGCTCGTGTAGCTCCATGTGGGTGGAGAAACCTCGCCGCAATCTCAAGTACGCCTCTGAGCACCAAAGACTACTAACAAGCCCAACCAAGCTTGTTTCGTCAAAAGTTCTCAGCCAAACCCAAGCCCCTTTAAATAGGTCTCAAACCTAAAACTCACACTACTAGTCGACTGCTCCCAGGGCAGTCGACTTCCCCCCACTAAACTTCGTCCGTTGTAAGCCAACGTTCGAATTTCTTCAGCTACTACCAGTCGATTGCCCCCACAGCACTCGACTGATCTTTCTGTGGGGTTTACCAGTCGACTGCCAGAACACCAGTCGACTGCCCTACCTAGGTTTCCTTCCCGAGTACAATTCCCTCAGCATCGACCCCTAGGATTTCCCCGAGTACATTCCCTCAGCACTCGTACCCTCACGACTCAGCTGACTCTCCACCAACAACCTCAACTGTTGCCTTCGTGCCCTCTTCATCTTTGGCTCCCATCCCTCGGATGCACACAAGCCTTCTGCTTGCCTCCATTCCATCCTTCACGCATGCCTTGAAGTCCGCGCCCCTCAGCTCATCGTCCCTGCTATCCATAGTACCTCAGGTGCGCACACAAGCTCGCGGCTTATCTCCATGCCACACTTCACCGTACCGAAGCCGTCGAGCTAAGTCAATATATGTAGCATGCACGACCTGCACACTCCAATACACATATTAGAACACAAGTGTAAACCTAACTTAAACCCTTTGCCCAAACATCAAAACACATGGTCACCCCGGACCATTGATTGTCCCAACAATCTCTCCCTTTTTGATGTTTGGCAATACGTTTAAGTTAGGAAAAACCAATAGCAATAAATAACAATAACAATGCTAAACAACCATTTGGACTTACGTTGCCAAACCTCCACCTTGGACTTACACCGCCAATGCATATGCAATGCAAACAATCATGGATCCTATCCCAAGGCATCCCACACCTAACCCTCCAAAAAGTTAGGACTTTTACCAAAACGAACTTTTTAAAATCTATCCCAAGACTCCCCCTACATTGGACTTACAAAGGCTTTTTAAGAATCTCTCCAAGGTTCCCCTTACGCCAAGAATGAAGCAACCTTGCTCCCCCTTTACCAAGGCACTCCGTAGACTTAGGATTTCTTACAAAGGCGTGTTTGGTTTCCAAAATTAAACCAACACTTCTCCCCCTTTGCCATACATCAAAAAGACCCCAACAATATCCCAATCGTTGGATCTTTTAACCCCTATTGATCATAAACACTGTGTACTAGCTCCCCCATACACTTGTTTTACATCATTTGGACACCTTTACAGCTGCTGAGACTTAATTCAGCCCTGGTCAGTCGATTGCCCCAGGGGCAGTTGACTGGCACGCTGAAAAATAGATTTTTAACTTTTTGAATCCAAATTCAAAAATGCGCCAGAAATTCTACAAACCTCTAAAATTTTCCAAATTTTTTAGAGAAGTTTGTGGTACCCATACCTACTTGGGAAAAATACATTAAAAAATGTATCTATCACCATTCTCAAGTTTGACAATAAATCTAAAACTAGCTAAAAAGTTTAATTGAACCTTGACCTAAAGTCCTAATTTTGGTCTTCCATTGATGTCAATGCCCATACCAACCCATAATGCATCCCTAGCATTGATTTATATGGCATTTACACATCAAAAACCAATTCTCATGCTATATGACCCCAATGTCATATTTCCATGCATGAAACTCAAAAATCATCATGCCAAAACCCAAGAATTGAGACTCAAGTCCGTCTCCAATTCTTTTTGCACATCCTATGGTCCATCTAGACCTCTAGGAGCAACCCTCCCAAGATCCATTCACCATATATCCCAAAGGCTCCTAGAGCTCCCCCTTGAGCTCTTAGCCCTAGCTACCTCCCTAGTGTTGATGCAGTCTGACCCTAATTGTTGTTTTGGTGTTGACATCGATTTTGGTTTAGGTTGATGAGATGATTATGATTAAGTCCTGGTCGGGGACTAGGCTTTGGGTGAATTAAAAAGTCCTAGCTTGGAGGGCTAGGTGTGGAAAGTCCTAACTTGGAGGGTTAGGTGTGGAAAAGTCCTAGCCTGGAGGGCTAGGTGGATGAAACCCTGGCTTGGAGGGTCAGGTCCTAGCCTGGAGGGCTAGGTTGGATGAAACCCTGGCTTGGAGGGTCAGGTCCTAACCTGGAGGGCTAGGTTGGATGAAATCCTGGCTTGGAGGGTCAGGTCCTAGCCTGGAGGGCTAGGTGGATGAAACCCTGGCCTGGAGGGTCAGGTCCTAGCTTGGAGGGCTAGGTTGGATGAAATCACAGCTTGGAGGGCCAGATCCTAGCTTGGAGGGCTAGGTTGACGTCCCGGTGAGTGGGACTGGGCATGGAGTCTTGGTCCGGGGGACTGAGCACGAGTCAGAGAAGGGTTGGAGGCTTGTTCTCGTGACTTAGAGGAGATTTGACCTTGCCTGGATCGGTCTGGTGACCGATTAAGGAAGTTGGCATGGTGTTCCCTCATGGATCGGTCTGGTGACCGATCTAGCGATGACTGATCGGTCTGGTAACCGATCAGGGAGCACACAGTGAGTTTGGAACCCTACTGATCGGCTCCTGATCGGTCTGGTGACCAATCTGGGATACTGTTCAGATCGTTCTGGTGAACGATCAAGTGTCGCGGACTCCTCCTTATGACCGATCAAGGAGCATACAGTGAGTTTGGGAACTCTACTGATAAGCTCCTGATCGGTCTGGTGACCGATCTGGGAAACTGTTCAGATCGTTCTGGTGAACGATCAAGTGTCGCGGATTCCTCCTTATAACTGATCAGGCTGGAGCCTGATCGGTCAGAGAGCTTCCTGATCAGTCTGGTGACCGATCAGGCCCTTATGGCTGCGAAAGCTGGGAATCCCAGCAAAGCTGTGGATCGGTCCGGTGACCGATCACTTTAATTCAAATGCGCTGTCAGACGCTCTGATCACGTCTGATCACATCTTCTTTCTCTGCTCTTAACTTCTGATTGTTTGATTCTCTGTTGATTTGCTGCCCTAATGAGCTGCTAAGTGTGCAGGTGACTCAGGGATCATCCAAGGGGAGTCAAACGAATGCTTTCTCTATAGTAGGTTTGGCTGTTTGCTTCCACAGGTTGTAACGTCCTCTGGCGTGAGCTGCAACGGCTGAGGAGCTGATGACCTAGGGCTCGACTGGAGGGGATTCAGTGAGTCCAGAGGAGGTCAGGGGTAGCTGGCTGTTGCAGGTGAGCAGCTGGGAGCTGTTGTAGAGGAGCGTGTGACCTGGTGATGGAAGCAGGATAAGCCGTGGAATGGAGAAGGAGCTTAAGGGTTCTCCACTTCGATAGCTTTGCTCAACCATCTGTGTGCATTACTGTGAATCATTTGAAGAGATCTCTTGCAAAGCTGTAACCTTGAGTCTGTGGAGGGAGTTGCGAGTGGATCAGCAAGCAAACGAAGAGCTGGGAGCTCTTGCGTTGGTGGCGTTGTGCTGTGCTCGGTGATCTGCTCTCTCATTTCTCATCCTTGTCTTGTTGTCTCTGTGCTTAATTTCTGATACATTTGAGACCATTTCTGTGGAGAGGTTTCTCCATCGAGAAGGAGGATTTGATATCCGGATTTCCGGGGCTTGATCTGCCGATGATCAAGTGATCGCCCTCCTCACAGGCACACCAAGGAGTAGGGGCAAGTTATCCCCGAACCTTGTATATCCTTGCATTAGAGTTTTTGCTTGTTACTTTGTTTCTGCACTTAGTTTCTGTATTTGTTTTGCTTCCACTGTCTAACCTCTGAAGTGCAGAGAAAATCTAAAAACTGCTAAGTTTCAAGTGTCTGGCTACATTCACCCCCCCTCTCTAGCCATCCAAGCACCAACAAGTGGTATCAGAGCTTGGGGCTATGTTCAAGCGGCTTAACATCTGTGAGTTATCAACAATGGCTTTGAGAGAAGGATTTAACACCACACGACCTCCCTTCTTTGATGGTTCAGATTTTCAGTATTGGAGGTCTCGCATGGAGTACTACCTCAAGACCGACATTGGAATGTGGTTCTCCGTGAAGGAAGGTTTCACCCCTCCAAGAGATGCGGAGGGAAAAGAATTAGAGTCCTCACGGTGGTCGGCCGAGCAAACACGAAAAGGAGAAGCCGATGCGAAGGCGGTGGTGACCTTACAATGTGGAATGAACAAAGACCAACTCATCAAGGTTGGTCCCTTTACAAGTGCAAAGGATTTGTGGAACAAGCTCATCGAGCTTCATGAGGGTACCCGAGACTCAAGAATTGCCAAGAGGGACTTGTTCCTCAATCAACTACAAAACCTCTCCATGAAGGAGAGTGAAACGATAAGCGAACTTCATAGTAGATTCAAAGAGGTATTGAATGGTCTCCACTCTATTGACGAAAAGGTCGAGAACCGCGACCTTGTGAGGTATGTGTTAAAAGCTTTTCAAGGAATGCCTTGTGGTCATCCATGGTGAATGCCTACAAGGTTTCCAAAGACTTGTCAATTGTAAAATTAGATGATTTATTTTGTGAAATGGAGCTGCACGAGATGGCTAACAAAGGCCCCAAGGAGAAGGGGATTGCTCTTGTTGCAGGGGAAAAGACCAAGAAGAAGGAGAAGAAAAAGGAGAAGAAGAAGAAGGAGGAGGAGGAGGTTTCTTCATCCTCATCCTCATCCGAGTCCAATTCCGATGAAGATGGCAGCGGGTCTTCTTCCTCCGAGATGGCCAATTTTGTTAGAAGGATGATGATGAAGAGTCGGCGCTTCAAGGGTAAAGGTAACCCTAGTGAAGTTAAGATTGATAAGTATAATATTACTTGCTATGAGTGTAGCAAGAAAGGGCACTTCAAGAAGGACTGCCCAAAGCTCAAGAAGAAGGAGGATAAATCCAAGAAGAAGAAGAAGGCTTTGAAGGCCACATGGGATGAATCCTCCTCAAGTTCATCCGAAGAGGAGGAGGAGAAGAGTACACGTCATGTGGCACTCATGGCAATTGAAGGAGAAGAGAGCAGTGATGAATCCACCGACTCCTCAAACGCGGCTTCATCATCTTCGGATGATGAAGAGGTAATCACTCCCAAATTAGACAAATGTTATAGAACTATTGCATGTTTAACCAATTTGTTGAAAAAGTCAAAAAATAAGGTTAAATCATTGAAAATTGAAGTTGAACAGTTGAAATCCTCTAAGGATGAGGATATTGACAATTTGCATGTAGAAATGCTAGAAGATGAGAACAAATCATTGAAGAGTGAAGTTGAGAGACTCAAGAGTGTTCTTAAGAAATTCTCAACAAGCTCAAAAACTTTAGATATGATTTTGAATGCACAAAGGGTTGTCTACAATAGGGCCGGTATTGGTTACCGACCCAAAGAACCATCATTTGTGTCCTTAATGTCTAGGACTGATGTTAGACATTTTAAGACTCCTAGGGTTCAAAGGAAAGTAGTCAAGGCATGGGTGCCTAAATCTTGCTTAGGTGCTTTAGGTCCCAAGATTTGGGTACCTAAATCTCTATTTTTCGAATTGTGTAGGTTATGATTGAGGGGGAGCATCTATCAACTTGGTTCGTTGATAGTGGGTGCTCCAAACACATGACCGGTGATAGATCCTTATTCAATACCTTTCAAAGAAAAAGTAGAGGTAATGTTTCCTTTGGTAACAATGGTAGTCTTAAGATTATAGGGATAGGAGACATTCAAATATCCGAATGTCTTAGGATTAAGAATGTCCTTCTAGTCAAGGGGATGATATTTAATCTCCTAAGTGTCAGTCAATTGTGTGATGCGGGTTACACAATTAATTTTCGATCAAGTCAATGTCTAGTTAGACAACATGACACATTTGACACGGTACTAGTAGGCACAAGGATAGATAACATTTATCAAGTTTCATTTAAAAGTGCTACTAATACTTTTGTTAAGTGTTTCATGTCAAGAGAAGATGAATCCACCCTTTGGCACCAGAGACTAGCACATGTGAACATGAAGAATATCCGGAAATTGGCCAACAAGGGATTAGTTCGTGGCTTACCAAGCATCAAGTATAAAAAGAAAAAGATTTGTGATGCATGTCAAATGGGTAAGCAAACAAAATTTGCACATAAAGGTAAAAGCACTGTAAGTACTTCTACCGCATTGGATTTACTTCACATGGACTTGTTTGATTGTAGCACTATTATATCCTTGAATGGTAGTAGATATTGTTTTGTTATCATTGATGATTTTACTATACATGGACCTATTTTCTAAAATATAAGGATCAAACCTTAGATGTTTTTATTTCATTTTGTAGAAGAGTTGAAAATGAAAAATCATTAACAATTAAAACAATAAGAAGTGATCATGGAGGCGAATTCCAAAATCAAAGATTTTTAGAGTTTTGTCAAGAGAGAGGGTATAGACATGAGTTCTCTACTCCTAGGATACCACAATAAAATGGTGTTGTAGAGAGGAAGAACTGGGTCTTACAAGAGGCTGCACGAAGCATGCTCAATAAGTACTCATTACCGGGGTACTTATGGGCCGAAGCTGTAACACAGCTTGCTACGTGCAAAACCGAGTCCTCATTCACAGATTTCTAGGAAAGACTCCTCATGAACTTTGGTTTGGAAAACCACCTACAGTTAAACATCTTAGGGTGTTTGGTTGTAAGGTGTTCATTCTAAACACCAAGGACCATCTCGGGAAGTTCACAGCAAAAACTGATGAAGGGATACTGGTCGGGTACTCCCTAGTCAGCAAAGCTTACAGAGTCTACAATAAGAAATCTAGATTGGTTGAAGAGTCTTCTGATGTTGTTTTTGAGGAAATTCCAAAAGTAAATGATCAATCAGAATATGTCGAAGGAGTTCAATTCTAACTAAGACAACTAGGTTTGGATGGAAGTCCAAATGTTGTAGATGGTGGTGATGAGTCTGATGACGGTGAGCCTAGACAACTCATAGACCAGCCAGATCCTGAGGCTGAACTTGTGTCTAGTGACACCATTCAAGAAGCACCACCAACACCAAGGATAACTAGGTTAGCCTCTAGTCATCCCCAAGACCAAATTGTTGGAAACATCCATCATGGGGTTAGGACTAGATCATTCTTTAGGAATGAGGCTAATGAAGTTGCCCTAATTTCCGAAATTGAACCTAGAAAAATTGACGAAGCATTAAATGATCCTAATTGGATCATTGCCATGCAAGATGAACTAGGTCAATTCGAAAGAAGTCAAGTGTGGGACTTAGTCCCTAGACCCAAGAAGACCACCATTATTGGAACCAAATGGGTCTTTAAAAATAAATTAAACCATAAGGGAGAAATCATAAGAAACAAGGCACGCTTAGTAGCCAAGGGCTACAGTCAAGTTGAAGGCCTTGATTACGATGAGACCTATGCTCCTGTGGCACGATTAGAGTCCATCCGATTGATGCTTACATTTGCAGCACATCGTGGTTTCAAACTTTATCAAATGGATGTCAAATCGGCCTTTCTAAATGGTTTAATAAGAGAAGAGGTCTATGTCGAACAACCTCCGGGTTTGAGAGTACCGAATTCCCAAACCACGTGTTCAAGCTCAAGAAGGCGCTCTACGGCCTTAAACAAGCACCCCGAGCTTGGTATGAGCGGTTGTCGACATTTTTAATTGAAAAAGATTTTGTTAGAGGACAAATAGACCCTACACTATTTCTACGGAGAGATGGTGACGATATATTTGTGGCCCAAGTATATGTCGATGACATAATTTGTGGCTCAAACAACAAGGGCTATTTAAATGAATTTATTGGACACATGGAGAGTGAATTTGAAATGAGTCTAGTGGGAGAGTTGACTTTCTTCCTTGGACTCGAAATCAAACAAACCCGAGATGGGATCCATGTGCACCAATCGAAGTACACACAAGAGATGCTCCAAAAATTTAACATGAGTAATTCGAAGGAAGTTACCACTCTCATGGCTACAAACACACGTTTAGACAATGATGAGAGTGGTAAACCTATTGACCTAACTCAATACCGGAGCATGATAGGTAGTTTGCTATACCTCACAGCTAGTCGACCTAATATACTTTTTGCTGTGGGTATGTGCGCTAGGTATCAAGTCTATGCCAAGGAATCTCATTTAATTGCTGTTAAACGAATTTTGAGATACCTTAAGGGCACAATTGGAGTTGGTCTATGGTACCCCCATACCGAGTCGTTTGACCTAATTGGCTATACCGATTCCGACTATGCTGGATGCAAGTTGGACCGGAAAAGCACAAGTGGGGGCTGCCAATTCTTAGGATCATCACTAGTTAGTTGGTCAAGTCGGAAGCAACATTATGTTGCTCTCTCCACGATCGAGGCTGAATATATTGCCATGGGAGAGAGTGTGTCACAACTGTTGTGGATGATTCATACACTAGAGGACTATGAATTAAGCTACAAGGGTGTGCAAGTGTTGTGTGACAACATAAGCACAATAAACCTAACAAAAAATCCAGTCCATCATTCTAGGACCAAGCATATTGAAGTGAGTCACCACTTCATTAGGGATCATGTTGCTAGAGGAGATATTGTACTCTCACATGTAGAGTCCAAATCAAATCTAGCGGACATTTTCACTAAACCACTCCTCGAGAATGAGTTTAGCTTCTTACGAAGGGAATTGGGAATGTGTCGCGCTTCATAGGATTAAAAAAAACATTCGAAACCCTTCATGATTATTTCAAAATTGTTAAAGGGAACAATTGGGTAACTTGGGGACATCTCACACAAACTATAAGGTTTAACAAAATGTTTTTGTTTGCTAGAAATGGGGTGAGATGCTAGGATCAACCTAATTCCTCAAAATGTCAATGCATCCCTTGAGAAATTAGGTTGACGAGATAATGATCATTAAGTTGACCAAGTATGGGGAAAACCAATGCATAACATATGTGTATTTGACTCCATGATCATACTTGGATATTCCGATCAAGGAAACTTGATTGGAGACTTTATATTGATACAAACTTGGGTGAAAATTGATTGAAAGTTTGTGGTTGAGTTTAACTTCACTTGGGTGGAGCAAATTGATTTGCTAAACCCTTAAGGACCTTTGATCCTTGTTCATGGGTCAATTAGAGTCATGGGAACACCTTCAAGGTCGATAATCTTCCATCAAATCGCATAGAAATTCATAGGAAGTCTGAAACTGAAGTTTCAGACTCGTATCAGGAAATTTCTGATACCTGATCGGTCCACCGACCGATCAGACATATGGTTGATTGGTCCACGGACCGATCAGGAGTTTGCCTGATCGGTCCACTTGACCGATCAAGCTAAGTCTGCGAAACCCATCGAAATCTCACTGTGTTGGCCTGGGTCGGTCCACTGACCGATCTGGCTCCCTGTGGTGATCGGTCCACAGACCGATCAGGGGGGTCCCAGAAAATCTCACAAACTTACTGTCTGCTCCCTGATCGATCGGCAGACCAATCAGGGGCTTGCCTGATCGGTCGCCCGACCGATCAGGACTAGTCCAGTCCGATCAGGCTGGAGCCTGATCGGTCTGGGCGCTCCCAGATCGAATGGTGATCCGTTCGATCACATTAAATTTCGGTTGGTGGATCGGTCCACCAACCTATTAACTCCTTCTAAACCTTACATGCCCGAACCCTAGCACCGAAACCCCTCATTTCTTCCTCTTGCACGTGCGATCTTCACCCTGTGTGTGTGAGTTCTTCTTCTTGTTGTTGGTGTTCTCAGCAACTCCTTCCCGCGAGCTCATTCTTCCCTGCCTGGGTGAGTGCTCGAAACTCTTCTACTCCTTGCGATCTGAGTCCTCACGAGCTCTCTAAGAACTTGCGAGTTCTGTAGGTTCCCATCTTCTCCAGATTTCTCACCTCATGACACCTAAGTAAGTTTTTGTTTTGTGTTACCTTACAGATTACTTCATCAATCATGTATTTGTGCTAACCATGATGATTTATCTTGTGTTGTGACCTTACCTCTATTTTGGTGTGTGTCGTGATCTCTCCGTGTCCTTGTCCTTGTCATGACTTCCCTTTATGTTCACTTGCACTGATTAAATTTCTCAATGATCAAATCTTTGTGTTGTGATTCAATCTAGACTCTTGATCATATCGTCACTTGATCAAAACTTGTTTTCATTTGTTCATTTGATCAAATCTTGCTCAATTGGTCATCTGTTGCCATGATTTTTATTCCAACTTTAGGAAATCTTCAAAGGGAAAAGAACCTGCTGAGGGGGCGACAAAGGGCAAAGGCCCTTCTTCTTCCGCGCCCTCCCAAAGGCCTCAGCCTTCGTCTAATTCTAGGTTCCTGAATGCGGCCTTTGAGCAGGCCTTTCAATCCAGAACTTTCAAACTACTTTCGTGTCGGTCTATTGATCGACCTTTCTTGATTGAGCATTGTGCCTCTATCATAGAGGTGATTGATTTTTATAACCTTGATTTCTTGCTCTCCCTCGAACGAATAATCAACTATGACATTGTTTCTGAATTCTACAATAATCTACAACAAGGACCTCAAGATGGCTTTGATTTCACTACTCGAGTAGCCAAGAGGAATCTTGACTTCTCCTATGATGTCTTGGCGGCTGGGCGATCGACGATCGCCTAATTTTTATTCTATCTACCCAGAGCTTCTCGACCCCTTATTGGCTCCATTTGGGGGCGTCACCCCCGACTCCATATATGAGCACTTCTTCGGACACCCTCGACCAGCTGGCCTTGATGAGTTGAGGCCTGACTTTCCGACCTTTGCGGCCCTCCGACTTTCTCCTATTGATTTTGTTCTTTTTAAGATAATCACGAACTGCATCCTGCCTATAACCTCCAAACCCTTGACTGAGATCCGACCATATCACTGTCTGATGCTTTATGGCATGCACCGCCACATGGACTTTGACATTATGAAGAGTGTTTTTCAGTCGATCATCTACTATCGCGAGCCCAGTCGTCGCACTGTGTATATGTCGTTCGGTCACGTCATTACTGACTGGCTTATGTCAGTTGGTATTGATGTGACCAAGGGCAGGACAGCGCCCATGGTTAGACAGGATTGTCGATTGGGCAAACGCTCGTTTGTCAAATCTGGTATTGTTGTTGGGCCGGACGATCAGAGTCTTATCTGGAAGGACGGACGAGGTCTTGGTGAGCTTCCTCGAGGCGCACATGTACAGATTCCCTCAGCTCCGGTTGAACATCAGGAGGCGCCCCCCGCTGCTGCTGACTACCACTATGAGCCAGATCCAGACCTGCGCTGGCAGATTTCAGAGCTTGATCGGACCATCCAGCATGATCTTCATTTGAGAGAGCTCTGGCGAGAGGAGGTCCGGTCTGGGTTTCAGGCTTTCGACCACAAACTGCTGGCGATCGAGTCTGACGTCTCTGGGGTCCGCTCCAGGCTGGAGACATGGCATGAGGAGTGGCGCAGTTGGGCAGCTGGTTATCCATACCAGCCTTCTCTACTGGAGCTGCGCCCTCCAGCAGTACTGCCCCGGGGTCCTTTATTCCTGACGACACGACTGATGACCCGATGCAGGATGATGATCCCCCCGCTGAGGATTGATGACTCTGGTTTTGGCTCTCATGATTTATAGTGCATTTGCTTGTTATTCCTTGGTGATGTCCTTGACTGTACTTTGATGCATTGATATGCATCTAACTATTTGTCTAGCTTGGTTGTATGATGTCTTGACTATGCTGTGATGCTGTATGATACATCTGACATTCTGATTCTTTTCTTGTATGGATTGCTATTCCATGTTTATTTCTAGTTCCTGTTTTATTTTTACTCCATGTTTATATGATACATATGATTGGTTTGCCATGCTTTATATTTGTCATATGGTTTCATATGCCTTCAAAATTCAACTCTATCTTTTGTTGTTTTGGGAGAACCCTTAGGTTTGAGGGGGAGAGAATTTTTAAACTTAACAACCCGTCTACACCCTTTTCGGTGTTTGACAAAGGGGGAGAGTGAGGTTGGTTAAGTTTAGGATGATTACAAGCTTAATTATTGTAGGGGGAGGATCCTGATTCCCCTATGAGTGTGAAATTTGCAACTATGGATTTCGAATCCCTAAACATAAATCAGGTTGTCATTGTAGGGGGAGGATCCTGATTCCCCTATGAGTGTGAAATTTGCAACTATGGATTTCGAATCCCTAAACTTAAATCGGGTTGTCAAACAACAAAAAGGGGGAGATTGTTGATGCAGTCTGACCCTGATTGTTATTTTGGTGTTGACGCCGATTTTAGTTTAGGTTGATGAGATGATTATGATTAAGTCCTGGTCGGGGACTGGGCTTTGGGTGAATGAAAAAGTCCTAGCTTGGAGGGCTAGGTGTGGAAAGTCCTAACTTGGAGGGTTAGGTGTGGAAAAGTCCTAGCCTTGAGGGCAAGGTGGATGAAACCCTGGCTTGGAGGGTCAGGTCCTAGCCTGGAGGGCTAAGTTGGATGAAACCGTGGCTTGGAGGGCTAGGTTGGATGAAATCCTGGCTTGAAGGGTCAGGTCCTAGCCTGGAGGGCTAGGTGGATGAAACCCTGGCCTGGAGGGTCAGGTCCTAGCTTAGAGGGCTAAGTTGGATGAAATCCCGGCATGGAGAGCCAGGTCCTAGCTTGGAGGGTTAGGTTGAAGACCCGGTGAGTGAGACTGGGCATGGAGTCTTGGTCCGGGGGACTGAGCACGAGTCAGAGAAGGGCTGGAGGCTTGTTCTCGTGACTTAGAGGAGATTTGACCTTGCTTGGATCGGTCTGGTGACCGATCAAGGAAGTTGGCACGGTGTTCCCTCGTGGATCCGTCTGGTCACCGATCCAGTGATGACTGATCGGTCTGGTGACCGATCAGGGAGCACACAGTGAGTTTGGAACCCTATTGATCGACTCCTGATCGGTCTGGTGACCGATCTGGGATACTGTTCAGATCGTTTTGGTGAACGATCAAGTGTCGCGGACTCCTCCTTATGACCGATCAGGCTGGAGTCTGATAGGTCGGAGAGCCTCCTGATCGGTCTAGTGACCGATCAGGGAGCATACAGTGAGTTTGGGAACTCTACTGATCAGCTCCTGATCGGTCTGGTGACCGATCTGGGATACTGTTCAGATCGTTCTGGTGAACGATCAAGTGACGCGGATTCCTCCTTATAACTGATCAGGCTGGAGCCTGATCGGTCAGAGAGCTTCCTGATCGGTTTGCTGACCGATCAGGGCACAGCCTGATCAGTCTGGTGACCGATCAGGGCCTTATGGCTGCGAAAGCTGGGAATCCCAGTAAAGCTATGGATCGGTCCGGTGACCGATCACTTTAATTCAAACGCGCTGTCAGACGCTCTGGTCACGTCTGATCACATCTGCTTTCTCTGCTCTTAACTTCTGATTGTTTGATTCTCTGTTGATTTGCTGCCCTAATGAGCTGCTAAGTGTGCAGGTGACTCAGGGATCATCCAAGGGGAGTCAAACGAAAGCTTTCACTACAGCAGGTTTGGCTGTTTGCTTCAGCAGGTTTGGCTGTTTGCTTCCGCAGGTTGTAACGTCCTCTGGCGTGAGCTGCAACGGCTGAGGAGCTGATGACCTAGGGCTCGATTGGAGGGGATTCAGTGAGTCCAGAGGAGGTCAGGGGTAGCTGGCTGTTGCAGGTGAGCAGCTAGGAGCTGCTGTAGAGGAGCGTGTGACCTGGCGATGGAAGCAGGATAAGCCATGGAATGGAGAAGGAGCTTAAGGGTTCTCCACTTCGATAGGTTTGCTCAACCATTTGTGTGCATTACTGTGAATCATTTGAAGTGATCTCTTGCAAAGCTGTAACCTTGAGTCTGTGGAGGGAGTCACGAGTGGATCAGCAAGCAAACGAAGAGCTGGGAGCTCTTGCGTTGGTGGCGTTGTGCTGTGCTCGGTGATCTGCTACTGTTCTTTGACGAAATGAGCTTGGTTAGAGCTCATTAGTAGTCTTTGTGCTCAGATAGTGTGTCCAAGTTTGTGGTGAGATTTTTCCATCCACAAGGAGCTACACGAGCTAGTCGGAGGGCATCCGGGGAGTGATCCACCGAAGGATCGAGGGATCATTCACCTTACGGGCAGCCGTGAAGTAGGAGCATCATCTCCGAACTACGTTAACGGTAACACGTTAGCATTGTTTTGTTTGTATTTGTTTATTCCGCTTACGCTTGTTAACGTTTAGGTAGAAGAAATCAAAAATTGCTATTCACCCCCCCCTCTAGCAAGACAACAACGATCTAACAAGTGGTATAAGAGCGAAGGATCGCTCTTGTAGGAATAACCGCCAAAGGAGCACAAGCTAGAGGAGAAAAATGATGGAAGATAAGTTAGGGGATGATATCAACATTCCACTATCCTATGATCATGAAGATTTGGTTATTGGAAGACAAGGATGGAGACTTGGCTTGGAATGGAGTGGGAATGCATAATGGTGCTAGAAGAACCCTTTGAAATTCTAAGAGACAAGCACGTAAAGAAGCTCCGACCTAGGTATTGGACTAAGGAGCAACAAGAACAATCTAGGGCAAATAAGAAGGTAATTGGTATATTAGTAAAATTTTGCCTAATAATGTTTTGAGTGGTATAAGGGAATATAAAAGTGCACATGACTTGTGGAACAAGTTGGAAGAATTTCATAAAAATCCTACCCAAGCTCAAATAGTGGAAGAGCCCAAAGAGGTAAGTTCAATGGTCCAAAAAGACCAAGAAGAAAAAGAATTGTCAACCTCATCAAGTGAAGAGGCACAATCAAGTGAGAGATCATCCACCTCATCAGGAGAAGAAGAAGAGGTGTCAACTTCAAGAATTGAGGGGGAGGAGAGACCCTCATCCATACAAGAGCAAGAAAAAGCTCCAACCTCCACCAAAGTCAAATCAAAGGAGCACATCATATGCTTTGGATGCAATAAGAAGGGGCACTATAAGGATAAGTGTCCACTAGGTAAAAAGGAGGTAATCTCTAAACCAAGTCCATTAATTTAAAATCTAATGTGGGTTGTAGGGAAAAGAAAGAAAAGAAGCACATTAGGTGCTATACTTGTGGGGAGCTATGACATTATCACACTCAATGTCCAAGAAAAGGAGAGCTCAAGAAGATGGAGCACTTAAGAAGATGAGAAAAAGAAGAAAAAAGAAGGAGCTCCCATCAAGGGGGAGCTACAAGGGTAAGGGAGGTAATCTCTAACTTTACTTATGTTCCAAATGCTTTTATAAATGCTAGAAATCATAATGATTGTGTGTCTATACGTACTTTTGGTTTTAAGTATCATGTTAGAAATAAAAACACGATTGCATGCCAAAATATTAAAGAACCTATGTTTCATGATAAATCTAGGGTTACTAGATCTAAGGATCAAGGCATCAACCCTAAGAAAGGGAGACACATGCCTAGGAAAATGGGAAGATCTAGGAATGATCAAAATAGGCGTGGTGATACTGAGGTTAGAAATTTAGAAAAGAAAAATCGAGTTTTGAGGGCAAAACTTGATAAATTAGAAAAGAACCTAGATAGACTCATTAGGGGATCCAAGAAGTTAGGTATGATACCAAATGACCAACACATTAGAAATGGTAGGCCGGGGCTAGGATATCATTCTAGGGGGTCAAATGATAGTAAAAAAAGGATATTCAAGGATGCCCTATGATTATGGTAGAGGGAAGGTCAAAAATGGCAAGGAAAAGTCATTTAAAGGAGAAAAGAGGATTTAACCAAGAAAAAAGTATATAGAGTTAAGAGAGTTATAGTTGAAGGTCAAGAAGCACCGGAAGAACATCGGTGTGGGGTTGCATTTGTAAGTGAGTTATCTAGAAAGGTAACTAGGGCTAAGAGCTCAAGGGAGAGCTCTAGGAGCCAAAATGGGATTCATGGTCAATGGATCTCAGGAAGATTTCTCCTAGGGGATTAAGTGGACTATGGAGTGTACCAAAGGGTTTGGAAGACTAAGGTGAGTCTTAATCCTAGGGAATTGGCACATTAAAAGGAGATTTATGGGAAAAAGAGGGAAATAGAATCATATTGGGAGAAAATTAGTTTTTAATGTGTAAATGTCATATAACTCAGTGCTAGGAATGTATTGTGGTTAGGCAGTGGAAGATACATCAAGGAAAGGTCAAAATTAGGACTTTTGGATAAATTTCAATGACACAATTTAGAAAGTTTTGAATTTCATACCAATCTTGAGATCCGGAGTAGATATGTGTGAAAACTTATTTTTCCCCAAGTAGACATAGGTTCCACAAATCTTACCACAAAATTTCAAATTTTTGGAGATCTGTGAAATTAATTAGGCATTTCTGAAATAAGGCTGAAATATTGAAATTAACGTATCAGTCGACTGGCTCAAAGCCAGCCGACTAATATCACCCGAAACCTTCTGTTTGTCTTATCAGTCGACTACCCCAGGGGCAGTCGACTGATCCAACCTAGAAAACCTTCTGTTCATTTTCCCAGTCGACTACCCCATGGGCAGTTGACTGATCCGCGGGATTAATAAGAAGCAGACCGCGCGGGGGTGGCCAAAACTTAGGGTTTTGCGTGGCACCCCCTGCGAATACCTCTTCTCCCCGACCTCCTCTCCTGTTCTAAGGCCCTCCCAAGCCCTAGAAACGCTTCTCTAGCCTTCTCCTACCTCCGATCTACAACTAGGGTTAGTAAAGCTTCTCTTTTCAAGCCGATTTTCATCAAACTTCATCATGAAGTGATTGGGAAAGAGGTAACACTTTGAACAGTTTAATATTTCCCATTTAAATCATGATTTGAAGCTAATTTGGCCTATTTTACTTAGTTTTTCTTGTTCTATCTTGGTGTGGGATGGTATGGGTACATGCATTTGTGTGTCACATGTTAGGTTGGCTTCTAAAAGGTCAAGGGATGAGGGATCATCCCAGCAAGGTTCGGTAGACCTGAATGCGCCTCGGTTCCGATCCGAGGAGTGTCGGCAAAGATTCACCGAAAATGAATTTGTGTTAATGAATTATAGATACCTCAATCGGGCATATTTTCAAGAGAAAACACTTTAGATTGCCGAAATGATTACCTATTTTGGGTTGGAGCAGTTAGTGTATTGTCGGCATGACATAAACTTAGACATGTGTAAAGAATTCTACGCCAACCTCACATGCCTCGATTCTGAAAATGACCTTTATGAGTCCATGGTGGTAGGAGTCACTATCCCCTTCTCATCCATAGTGTTAGGTGTATTTTTGGGGTGTAGGGTGTCTAACAATGCATTCACATATTTTCCTAAGGTTGTTGAGCCCCTTACTTTTCCTGATGTCACTATTGACCAAGTTCACATGCATTATTTTGGAAGACATCGATGCATTTCAGAGCGTATTTTTGACGTTAAAAACATAAGTCCATTTAGTCATGTCCTGTATAAAATTGTCTTAGAATGCATACTGTCCATTGTTATCAAGGGGCGGTCGAGGATTCGACTACCGCACTTGGTAATGATGTACGCGCTTGAGAGGAGATTAGACATTGATGTCACCTTGCATGTGTTCACATCCATTATCCATTTTTCCCATAGTGTGAATGGGAAGATTTACATGACCTTCTGCCATGTCCTGACCGAGTTCTTCGAGTCTAGGGGTATAATCACGACTAGTGGGCAGGTACGTCACCTGTCAAAGGACTATGATCAGATTGGCACACGTCAGTTGTCCTTGGCAGGGATCGAGTGCAGACAGGGGGAGATAGTTTGGAGGCAGTGTCTTGAGTCCTCCAGTTCTGATGAGGAGCCTGCTGGTGGAGTTACACAAGAGGAGTTCTCCCAGCTCCGGTCTAAGATTCACAGCATCAGGGAGGACTTCTGCGGCTTCCAGCAGACACAGACTGCTATTCAGGAGGAGGTTCATGGCCTCACTCAATTCTGTCAGGGGTTCCAGCGCCAGCAGCATGAGATGTATGATATGATATGGCAGCTGCACCTCACATATCAGGTCTCTCCTCCTCCTCCTCCGAACGATGGCATGCAGTAGATTTGACTTGATTTGATGGCTTGAGTGTTGAGAGTATCTTGCTTAGATGTTATTTTTATCTCTCAAACACTTTTTCATTTTGGGATTGTAATAATTCGTTACTTCGGGGCTTTAGCCCTTATACCACTTTCATGTTTACTTTTAAGTCATGTATTAAAATTTACTTATGCTTTTATGATATTTTATGAAATCTTATGTCATGGCTTGATATTGATTATATTGTTTGAAGTTCATAAATTGCTATTGAATGATAGGATATGGCTTTAACTTAAAATTTTTGTTTATGCTTTCATGTTATATTATAAAATTTTATGTCATGGTTTCATATTATTTATAGTGCTCAAGATTCATTGGTTGATATTATATGATAAGATCTTTCTAAATAAAGGCATAAGGGAGGTTTGTATATGTATGTCTAGGGTTAAGAATAAAAGAGGGGGAGATTTTATCATAGTAAACATCTATAAAGAAAAAGGGGGACTTGAGGGCAATTCTATATGTAAAATAGTATTGGCAGATTTTGGCAAACACATAGAATCATATATGAATTTCAAAGTTGATACAAAATAACTATTTTTGAGGAAATTGGAGTTTGTACCAAAAGTCAAGCACATTTGATACTTTTCATGGAACTATATTTGTCTAGAGTAGAGTATATCCTAACAAATGTGCTTGCAAAATTTTAGATTTTTCCAGATTTTCTAGAATTTTCTAGAGGTTTTTGAAATTCGGCTAGAATTTCAGATTGATTGTATCAGTCGACTGCCCCAGGGGCAGCCGACTGATATCTCTGTGTGGGTTGAGAACAACCGAGGGCAGTGGACTACCTCAGGGGCAGTCGACTGGTAATTCTGAGTGGTGATTTCTGAAGGGTTTTTCAGAAATAAAGTGAGTTCTTTTTGGCACTAGGGGTAGGAAAGCTTGGGGGCAATCGTTTTGATGGTGTCAAAGGGGGAGAACTTGTGTGTTATGTTAGGTTTAACTTGACATGGGAAACTTATGGTGTTAAGTTGGATAGAACTTAACTTGGTGTTATGGTGTTAAGTTGGGTAGAACTTAACTTGGTGTTGCAATGAGAATTGAAAATTGGGAGAAAGCATAGGTTAAGGGGGAGATTGTCTCTTGTTTGTTATGCTTTAATTTTCAATTGCTATTGCTATTATTGTTTTTGTTTACCTAACTTAAGGATATTGTCACACATCAAAAAGGGGAAGATTGTTGGGGCAATCAGCCCAAGTATAATTTGGAGGATCATGGTCTTGATGTGTGTGTGGTCAATATGATTAAGTTAGGGTTTATTGTTGGACTAATATGTGTATGTGAGTGTGCAGGTACACATAGACTTGGTTGGATGTCTTCAGTTGAAGGGTGACATAGAGGCAAGCTGGAGGCTTGTGTACGCATCCGAGGGACCATGGGCAGAGACGATTGTTGGAGCAATCGACCCTAAGATGGTCTGGTGTGACCATGGGTTTTGATGTTTGGGCAAAGAGTTTAAGTTAGGTTTACCCTTGTGTATTTGATATGCGTATGTTGAGTGTGCAGGTTGTACAGGTACGCATATGGACTTGACTGGACGGCCTCAGTACGGTGAAGGATGGCATGGAGGCAAGCTGGAGGCTTGCGTGCGCATCTAAGGGACCTTGGGGTGTAGGGACGATGAGCTGATGGGCGCGGACTTTGAGGCATGCGTGAAGGATGGCATGGAGGCAAGCTGGAAGCTTGTGTGCATCCGAGGGACGGAAGCCGAAAATGAAGAGGGCGCGAAAGCAACAGTCGAGGCTGCGGAAGAGGAGTCAGTCGAGTCGTGAGGGTCGAGTGCTGTGTGAATGTACTCGGGAAGGGATTCAGCTAGGGACCAGTCGACTGCCCTGGGGGCAGTCGACAGGTAGGTGGCTGGTGAGCTGGCAAATTCGAACGTTGGGAGTGTCAACGGTCGAATTTGGCTGGCACCAGTCGACTGCCGTGGGGGCAGTCGACTGGTAGCGAGAAATCAGCTCCGAGTCCTATTTAAAGAGGACTTCGTGGTGGCTGAGTTTCTTGACGAAACTTACTTGGATAGGGCAAGTTAGTAGTCTTGTATACTCAGGATGTGTCCTTGGTGTTATGGCGAGGTTTCTCCACCCACAAGGAGCGACGAGTTCTAGCCGGAGGTTATCCGGGGTTTGATCTACCGACGGATTGTTGGATTAGTCACCCGACCGGGGTGGATACCAACTAAAATCGCCGTGTTAGCATTGAATTCGGCGAAACGCTATTCACCCCCCCTCTAGCACACGGCATCGATCCTTACAATTGGTATCAGAGCAAGGACTGCTCTTGATCGGACTAACCGCCGAGGGAGCACACGCTAGAGGAGAGGAAACAATGGAAGATAAGTTGGGGGACAACATCTACACCCCACCGCCCTACGACAATGAGGATTTCGACTATTGGCGAGCGAGGATGAAGAATTGGCTTAGCATGGAGTGGGAGTGCATGGTCATGCTAGAAGAGCCCTTCGAAGTTCCAAAGGACAAGCATGGAAAGAAGCTTCGTCCTAGATATTGGACTCAAGAGCAACAAGACTACTCTAGGGCAAACAAGAAGGTAATAGATGTATTAATTGATGTTTTGCCTAACAATGTTTTGAGTATTGTAGGGAATTATAAAAATGCACACGAATTATGGACCAAGTTGGTGGAATATCACAAGAACCCTACATAAACTCAAGGAGTAGATGAACCCGAGGAAGTGAGCTCAATAGCTCAAGAGGAGGAAGAAGTGTCCACATCCTCAAGTGAAGAAGAAAGTGAGAGGTCATCCACCTCATCTAGAGAAGAGGAGGAGGTCACCACCTCAAGGATTGAGGGGGAGGAGAGACCCTCACCTACACATGATCAAGAGGAAGTCTCCACTTCATCCAAGGGTGAAGAGGAAGTCAACCAAGCCTCAACCTCCACCAAAGCAAGGACTAAAGACCACATTGTATGCTTTGGGTGCAATGAAAAGGGGCACTACAAGGATAAGTGCCCACTAGGTAAGAAAAAGGAGGTACACCCTAAACCCATTATAAATTCCTTTAAAGCTAATGTGGTGTGTAGAATTGGTGAAGCTCAAGCTAAAAGGAAGAAGATTCGATGCTTCACATGTGGAGAACTGGGGCATTATCACACTAAATGCCCTAGAAAAGGTGAGCTAAAGAAGATGGAAAATCTAAGAAGATGGGAAAAAGGAGAAAGAAGGAAGAGAAGAAGCTCACAACAAGGAAGGACTACAAGGGTAAGGGAGGTACCCTCTAACCCTAGTTTAAAAAGAAATTCGATTTCAAGTTCTTCTTTACATTTCAAGAATCATGTTAATTACCCACCCATGCATACTAGAACTCATGAGAATTGTCTATTTGTGCATAATCATGGATTTAAGTACAATGATAGGACTAAGGGTAACAAGGTAGATCATAACTCTAAGAAAAGCATGCATCATGATAGACCTAAGACTTGGGTACCTAAGGATCAAGGCAGTGACCCCAAGAAGGGGAGACAAATGCCTAAGAAAATGGATAGGTCTAGGAATGTCCAAGGTGGACATATGAACTCTAGGGTTCAAGGCCTAGAAAGGAAAAATCAAGCCTTGAGGGCAAGGCTTGATATATTAGAAAAAGCTCTAGAAAGATTCACGGTTGGATCTAAGGGCTTAGACATGGTGTTGGGTAGCATCAAACCCAACTATGATAGATCGGGATTGGGGTACCGATCTAAGACCTCCAAGGGCAATGGAAAGAAGTATGTTGGAAAAACATACAATCTTAGTAAGGAGGGAAGGTCCAAGGATGGCAAGGGAATGCCATCCAAGGGTAGAAAGGGTGACTTAACCAAGGACAAGGTGTCCAAGGTTAAAAAGGCCAATTTTGTAGGCCAAGAGTCATCGGTGGCACACCGGTGTGGCCTAGTATGGATTGAGTCACCTAGGGAGGTGGCTAGGGCTCAGAGCTCAAGGGGGAGCTCTAGGAGCCTTTGGGGTCCATGGTAAATGAATCTCAAAAGATTCTCTCCTAGGAAATTGAGTGAAGTGTGCCAAAAAGGGTTGGAAGACTTGGCTAAGTCTTAATCCTAGGTTGTGGCACATTAAATGAAGTTTTAGCGAGATAATGGTGAAAATAAAGTTATATTCGAGAAAATTGAGGTTAAATGTGTGAATACCATGTAATTCAATGATAGAAATAACTTAGGGTCAAGGATAAGAGGATACATTAAGAAGAAGTCGAAATTAGAACTTTTGAGATGAGTTTGAATGACACATTTTAGAGAGAGTTGAGTTTCGTGCCGATCTTGGGATCCGGAGTACATTTGTTTGGAAATGTATTTTTTCCAAGTGGACACTGGCCCCACAAATCTCCCCATGAAATTTCATAATTTTTGGAGATTTGTGGAATTATCTAGGCATTACTGAAATTGGGCTGGAAAACCTGAATTTCAGGTATCAGTCGACTGCCCTGGGGGCAATCGACTGGTCTCAGCCCAGAAACATTCTGTGAGTTTTGGGAGTCGACTGCCCCAGGGGCAGTCGACTGGTATGTACGCTGAAATAGGAAAATGGCTATTGAATGATAGAATATGATGTCTAAAGTAAAATCCTTGATACTGGTTGAGTGACTATGTGCCTCATGGGTTAGTAATGATTATATGAAATGAGGCCAAGGAAGTTTGATAAGTTTCTCATGTGTATCTAGGATTTAGAGATAAAAACGGGGAAACATTCATCATATTAAGGATATGGATAAAGAAATGAATTGAGGACAATTTTATGTGTCCAATTATGATGATTAGTTTTTGGCAAACACATGGAATTAGAGATACATTTGCAACTTGATTTCAAAATGCCAAATCTTTTAAGGAATTTAGATGTGTACCAAAAGTCAAACACACTTGATATTTTCATGATATCATATTTTTCTAGGATAGGGTATATCCAAGCAAGTGTGTTTGCAAACTTTAGAATATTTTAGGTTTTGGTGAGTTCTTTATGGCACTAGGGGTAAGGTTGCTTGGGAGCAAGCCTTTAATAGTGTCCAAGGGAGGAAGAACTCGGGTATTAGGTTGGGAAGAACCTAACTTGGTGTTAGGAGGTTAAGTTGGGTAGAACTTAACCTAAGAAAAATGAACATTGGGAGAAGGCATAGGTTAAGGGGGAGGTTTCCTCCTAGTTGCCTTGATTTTCATTTTGAAATTTTTGGGTTTGTGTCAAACTTGGGAATGGTGATAGATACATGGGTAGATGTATTTTTCCCAAGAAGGTATAGGTTCCACAAAGTTGTCCACGAAGTTTGGAAATTTATGGAATTCCTGGAGCGTTTCTGAAATTCGGCCAGAAAGTCAGATTTTAGACGTATCAGTCGACTGACACTGTTGCCAGTCGACTGACACTGTTGCTAGTCGACTGCCAGAGGCTGATTTGTGTATCAGCAGCTGGTTTGGAGTCCAAATGACAAGGAACCAGTGTATGGGGGCCTAGTACACTGTGTTTAGGGTCATTGGGGATGTTAAGAACCAATAATTGGGATATTATTGGGTTCTTTTTGATATGTGGCAAAGGGGGAGAAATATTGGGTTTAAGTAGGAAACTAATACCTTTGCTAGAAACCCTAGGTTTAGGGGGAGCTAAGCTTTAGGGGGAGCATGATTGCTCTCTTTTTGGCGTAAGGGGAACCTTGGAGAGGTTCTTAAAAAGCCTTTGTAAGTCCAGTGTAAGGGGGAGCTTGGGAGAAGCTTTAAAAAGCCCGGTTTGGTAAAAGTCCTAGCTCGGAGGGCTAGGTGTTGGAAAATCCTAACTTAGAGGGTTAGGTGGTGAAAATCCTAGCTTGGAGGGCTAGGTGTGGGAAAATCCTAACTTGGAGGGTTAGGTGATGAAATTCCTAGCCTGGAGGGCTAGGTGATGAAATTCCTAGCCTGGAGGGCTAGGTGTAAAATTCCTAACTAGGAGGGTTAGGTGTGGGATGCCTTGGGATAGGATCCAGTTATGCATTGCATATGCATTCATTTAGCATGGTTTTTGCTACTTACTACTATCTTGCTTTCCTAACTTAAATGGATTGCCAAACATCAAAAAGGGGGGGATTGTTGGAGCAATCGGCCCTAAGATGGTCCGGTGTGACCATGGGTTTTGATGTTTGGGCAAAGAGTTTAAGTTAGGTTTACCCTTGTGTATTTGATATGCGTATGTTGAGTGTGCAGGTTGTACAGGTACGCATATGGACTTGACTGGACGGCCTCAGTATGGTGAAGGATGGCATGGAGGCAAGCTGGAGGCTTGCGTGCGCATCTAAGGGACCTTGGAGTGCAGGGACGATGAGCTGATGGTGCGGACTTCGAGGTATGCGTGAAGGATGGCATGGAGGCAAGCTGGAATCTTGCGTGCATCCGAGGGACGGAAGCCGAAATGAAGAGGGCGCGAAAGCAACAATCGAGGCTGCGGAAGAGGAGTCAGTCGAGTCGTGAGGGTTGAGTGCTGTGTGAATGTACTCGGGAAGGGATTCAGTTAGGGACCAGTCAACTGCCCTGGGGGCAGTCGACTGGTAGGTGGCTGGTGAGCTGGCAAATTTGAACGTTGGGAGTGTCAACAGTCGAATTTGGCTGGCACCAGTCGACTGCCCTGGGGGCAGTCGACTGGTAGCGAGAAATCAGCCCTGAGTCCTATTTAAAGAGGACTTCGTGGTGGCTGAGTTTCTTGACGAAACTTGCTTGGATAGGGCAAGTTAGTAGTCTTGTATACTCAGGAAGTGTCCTTGGTGTTGTGGCGAGGTTTCTCCACCCACAAGGAGCGACGAGTTCTAGCCGGAGGTTATCCGGGATTTGATCCACCGATGGATTGTTGGATTAGTCACCCGACCGGGGTGGATACCAACTAAAATCGCCGTGTTAGCATTGAATTCGGCGAAATGCTATTCACCCCCCCTCTAGCGCACGACATCGATCCTTACAACGATGAGCCGAGGGACGCAGACTTCGATGCATGCTTGAAGGATGGCATGGAAGTAAGCTGGAGGCATGTGTGCGCATCCGAGAGACTGGAGCCGAAGACGAAGAGGGCGTGAAGGCAACAGATCGAGACTACCGATTGAAGAGTCAACCAAGTTGTGAGGGTCCGAGTGTGAGTGTTTGTACTCGGGAACTAAGTCGGGAGGGTTTGAGTGCGGAGAGAAATATACTCGGGAAGGGTAACCCTAGGCTTAGGGAAGGACCAGTCGACTGCTCTGGGAGCAGTCGACTGGTAATGGCAGGTGATTCGATCGTTGGCTGTAACGGTCGAATCTGAGTGGGACCAGTTGACTGCCCCTTGGGCTGTCGACTGGTAGCGGCCAGTTAACACTCAAGCTCTATTTAAAGGAGCTCGTTTAATGCTACTGTTCTTTGACGAAATGAGTTTGGTTAGAGCTCATTAGAAGTCTTTGTGCTCTGATAGTGTGTCCAAGTTTGTGGTGAGGTTTCTCCACCCACAAGGAGATACACGAGTTAGCCAGAGGGCATCCGGGGAGTGATCCGCCGAAGGATCGAGGGATCTTCCACCTTACGGACAGCCGTGGAGTAGGAGCATCATCTCCGAACCACGTAAACGGTAACGCGTTAGCATTGTTTTGTTTGTATTTGTTTATTCTGCTTGCGCTTGCTAACGTGTAGGTAGAAGAAATCGAAAATTGCTATTCACCCCCCCCCCTCTAGCAAGACAACAACGATCTAACACCCTTCTTGGGATTTATGCCTTGATCCGTAGGTCTAAAGGTCTTGGATTTTTCATGATGCATACTTTTCCTAGGGTTTTGATCTACAATATTAACCCTACTCTTATCATGATATTTAAATCCATGATTATTCTTAATAAGTATGTAAGAATTTGAAATTGGACTTAATTTTAAACAAGGAATTACCTTTCCTTTTATCTTTGAAGCTCCCCCTTGATGTGAGCTTCTTTTCTTCTCCAATTTCTCCCAGCCATTTTCTTGATTTTACCTTTCTTTGGGCACTTGGTGTGGTAGTGCCCTAGCTCTCCACATGTGAAGCATCTAATTTTTTTCTTTTCTCTTGGGCTTCCTTATTCCTACTACCCATGTTAGATTTAGAAGAAATTGAATTGGGTTTAGGGGTTACCTCCTTTTTACATAATGGACACTTGTCCTTGTAGTGTCCCTTTTCATTGCACTCAAAGCATATGATGTGCTCTTTTGATTTGCCTTTGGTGGAGGTAGAAGTCTCTTCTTGCTCCGGTGTTGAGGATGGTCTTTCCTCCCCCTCAATCCTTGATGTGGAGACTTTTTCACTTTCTTCCTCACTTGAGGATGTGGATACTTCTTCCTTTTCTTCCTCTTCGGATGTTGAACTTGACTTAACCTCCGATTGGTCCTTTTTCTCCTTTTCTTCTTGTCCTTGTGTCGGATTCTCATGTAGAGCTATCAATTTTCTCCATAGCTCATATGCATTCTTGTATTCCCCTACATTTGACACAATATATGAAGGTAATAAATTTAGTACAACTCTAGTTACCTCCTTATCTGCCTCTGCTTCTTCCGTTTGACTCTTGGTCCAATACCGAGGTCGGAGACGCTTCCCCTTCTTGTCCGTTGGAGCTTCAAATGGAACTTCCAATGTCGTCTAATGATCCTAATCCATTTGGAACTATGTCTCCAACCTCTTCCTCCAATAGTTGAAATCATCTCGATCGTATGCAGGTGGAATCCTAATATCCCATCCAAGTGGACCTTCCGATTCCATCTTCCTCTAGCTTTCATTGTTCTCCCAGCGGTTAGTCTGTAGACAAGTGACCTCGGCTCTGATACCACTTGTTAGATCGTGGTGCTTGCTAGAGGGGGGTGAATAGCAATTTCTCTAATTTTTCTTCCTACAACCGTTAGTGCGAAAGAGGAAATAATAACAATAAAGCAAGCAAACGCTAATACCAAACCTTTTACGTGGTTCGGAGATGATGTTCCTACTCCACGGCTGTCCGTAAGGTGGACGATCCCTCGATCCTTCGACGGATCACTCCCCGGATGCCCTTCGGCTAGCTCGTGTAGCTCCTTGTGGGTGGAGAAACCTCGCCACAATCTCAAGTACACCTCTGAGCACCAAAGACTACTAACAAGCCCTAACCAAGCTTGTTTTGTCAAAAGTTCTCAGTCAAACCCGAGCCCCTTTAAATAGGTCTCAAAGATGAAACTCACGCTACCAGTCGACTGCCACCAGGGCAGTCGACTGCCCCCACTAAAATTCGACCGTTGTAAGCCAACATTTGAATTTCTTCAGCTACTACCAGTCGACTGCCCCCACAGCAGTCGGCTGATCTTTCTGTAGGTTTACCAGTCGACTGCCCTACCTAGGTTTACTTCCCAAGTACAATTCTCTCAACACTTGACCCCTAGGATTTCCCCGAGTACATTCCCTCAGCACTCGTACCCTTATGACTCAGCTGACTCTCCACCAGCAGACTCGACTGTTGCCTTCGCGCCCTCTTCATCATTGGCACCCGTCCCTCGGATGCACACAAACCTCCAGCTTGCCTTCATGCCATCCTTCACACATGCCTCGAAGTCCGAACCCCTCGGCTCATCGTCCCTTCTATCCATAGTCCCTCAGGTGCGCACACAAGCTCACGACCTGCCTCCATGCCACCCTTCACCGTACCGAAGCCGTCCAGCTAAGTCAATATGTGTAGCCTGCACGACCTGCACACTCCAATACACATATTAGAACACAAGGGTAAACCTAACTTAAACCCTTTACCCAAACATCAAAACACATGGTCACCCCAGACCATAGATTGCCCAAACAAACCCTACAGCCTCTCGATGTGTAGGCTTGGCCTCGGAGCTGTACACGCCTGGCCAAGAGCTGGTTAAACCCTACAGCCTCTCGGCGTGTAGGCTTGGCCTCGGATCTGTACACGTCCAGCCAAGAGCTGATTAAACCCTATAGCCTCTCGGTGTGTAGGCTTGGCCTCGGAGCTGTACACACCCGGCCAAGAGCTGATTTAAACCCTACGACCTCTCGGTGTGTAGGCTTGGCCTCGGAGCTGTACACGCCCGGCCAAGAGCTGATTAAGCCCTACAGCCTCTCGGTGTGTAGGCTTGGCCTCGGAGCTGTACACGCCCGGCCAAGAGCTGATTTAAACCCTACAACCTCTCGATGTGGAGGCTTAGCCTTGGAGATGTACAGGCCCGGCCAAGAATGGATAGAAGTCTCACGCCTGCTCAAGCAACTCGAGACCAAAACTGGACATTTTAAGGAAAATAAGAAATCATTCCAAAAATAAGAAGTTCGACGGCAAATCAAGCAAACATTTGTCCTAGGAAAGAGAGGTTAATAAGAAGAGGCTACAGCGACCAAGGGAGGATCAGAGGAGGCTATGCACATAATAGGGGGTGTCCTATAAAGCTCGTTCCTTGGGGGAAAGATTGTCCCAGACACGCTGAATAGTTATCACGCGTAAATCGGAGCCAGGTTTCAATAGCTGGTCCTTCTCCAGCTGCTTGATAGCACCGTAGAAGCCCTATTTGAGGCACTTAAATGCTTGTGCAGTTACTATCTCGACGTACTGCTCCGATTCTAAGAATTTGGCCTTGTATGTCGCCTCAATCTGGGATACTTGAATTACAGGATTCCTCTGTTGCTGTTGTGCCTTGTCTTCGGCTTCCACCCTGGCATGTTTCAGTGCCTCCACCTCTTGGAGCAGGTGCGCCTGAACCTCTTGTACTTCCTGGAGCTTCTAGGAAGCAGCAACAACTTGCGCTTTAGCTTGGATTACTTGATCCTGGAGATCGGTTGTGTAAGAGCTCGACAGTTCCAAGTCGTGTTCTCGCAAAGTCATCAATCACTCCTGTTCTGCGCCCCGATCCTCCAGGATCTTCTTAGTAGACTCCAGGAGGTCGACTCAATCAGCTAGCTCCCCCGTGCGAACCTGGAGTTGCTCCTGCTCTTGCAATACCTTCTACAGTTCCTCTTCCAGTGCCTGGTTCTTCTCGGATCCCAGGCGCTCCCGGAGTTTGTACCCATGCAGAGTATCCTCGGCTGTTATTAAGGCGGACAGGTAATGCTCAATTTTCTCTCGAAGGGCCCGGCTGACCTCCAGCTGCAGGAGGCCGGCCTCACGAGCCTGGTCGATTTCCGCCTCAGCATCCGCCACTCGCCGCAGGAGGTCCTCAGTAACCCCTCCGGCATGCAGCAAGCGGCTCGTGGCCGCGCAGTTAGAAGCAACCTGTGGGGTAGATACAGATAGCTAGTAAAAGGATGTTGAGATGAAATGAAGAGCGCACTCAGGATGTTTACCGCCAGTAAGGATTGATGCAGCATGCCCAGGTAATGGGCTGATCCAGCTACCCGCCACGATAGAACGGGAGTCCCCTCAGTAGGGGGCTCGGACTGTCCGGGGATGTCACTGGAGTGGGGAACGTCTCCTTTTGAACTTGAAGCGCTCGACAACGCCTCTGTAGTGACCCCCTTTATGCGGATGGACTGAGAACTGGCGGTCATTTTCTTCATCGCTTGGGGAGCCTTCCGGTGAGAGCGGGGCAGCCCCGTGGACACCTCCTTGCCGTGAGGAATGGCTGGAAGGTTGGCCGTAGGGGTGATAAATATCATTTTGTTGATTATTTTAATTGCTTAAATCCATGTTTGACCTATGTTTTTATTGCTTAATTGTGAAATTACCCTAGGTTTTAGAACTTACCTTTATTTTGGACTTAATGGCAAATTTACATAAAATTGGATTATTTGGCCACTAAATTTTTGATCTATTTTTATAGGCATGAAAGGTTCATGGATCTAGGGCATATTGGGTCGAACTTGAGTCGGAAGTGACCCGGATCGAGTTATCAAGATTATGATTAAATCTGGGCCGTCCGATTTAAAAGCGGCTAGATCTGAGCCATCCGGGACCATCTGAAGCAATCCGAGCTAGGGTTAGGGTTGATCAAGCACTCTGATCAAGATCTGAAGGTTTCATCCAAATCAGAGCTCATTCAACCGTTGGATCAAGCTCGGAGGGCTCTAGATCGTCCATTCAAAGATTAGGTTGATCTGGACCATCCGTTGCACATCTGGAGGATCCGAGCTACCACGAGGCAGATCCTGACCCCTGATCAACATCCTCAAAGTTCGGCTCAAATCAGAGCAAGATCAGCCGTTGGATTTCATCCGATCAATCTGGGTCGTCCATTGTTAGCTAGTTAAACAAAAATTCCCCGCAGCTCTGCCTGTCGCGTCTTCGCCGCACAGTCCTCGTTCTTCAGTTGTTCTTCATTTTTTTTTCAAGCTTTTTCTTCAATCCGTTGGCACGACCCATCAATTCCGATCTTAGAGCAAGTTCCAGATCTTTGAGAAGCTGATGCCGTGAAGTTTTCAGCCCTAAATTGCCCAAGAACAGAGTATGATTGAGGTCTCATCAACTCTGCCATCGATTGCCTTCAATCTTAGTTTTGTTCAATCCATCATCCATCCGAGCTATCTGGAGGGGTTCTCGGATAAGCTCGGATCATTCCCAAGCCATCAGAACAATTGGACAAAGCAAGGATTAAGAAGATCGAAGGGGTTTTCATATTTGGGCAGAGCTGAGTTGGATGACTTGCAGATTCAGTTTTCCCATCGGTTTGTTGAGCTTAGGGGTTCGAGGCTCTTCCTTGCGTGACGAACAAGGTGTTCTTGAGCTGAGAGAAGGGGTTGATGATAGATTTTTAGCTAATTTCTGTTAAAGTAGCTGTAATTTCCATTACTGCTTTAGTTTCGTTTCTGTCTTGGTTTCAGATTGGTTAACTTCGTTTACTGCATTGTTACAGATTAAATTAGGGTTCAATCTTCAAGTTAAGTAGTTTAGGCACTTGTTTAGTGAACATTTAGTTTCAATTTCAGTCGATTTCCTATTCTAATTCTTGCGTATCAGCTGCGTATCAGCCTTTTACTCTGTTCTGCAATTTCATGTCAGTTTCAAATTTCTTTCAGCTTGTTTCCAATTCAAATCGTGTTTAGTTTAATTCTTGTGTTTGAAGACAACATCTACTTAGCTGAAGCATTTGATCTGAGTTAGTTTAGCATTTAGTTCGATCCTGCAGTTAAGTTTCTACTAGTTGTTCATAAGTTTTCAAATTGTTTAGCAATTTCAGTTTGAGTTTTGAACTGTTTCAGTTTAATGTTTTTGAAATTTGAATCAAGTGAACTTTAGCTTTTCCGAATCTTAATGGAACTTTAGAGTAGTGAACTCGAATGCATCTTGTTTCTGAATTCGAGTTGTTGCTGCACTTTTACACTCAATTCTGCAGTTTTTGAATTCCTGCAATTCGAAATCTGGTTAGCTGCATTTCTGCAAGAGTATCAAGTCAGCCTCAGCACTGATTTGAGTTCAAATTAACATACCTTGTAGTGTACTTTGTGCTCTAATTCAGCTTGCATTCGTTAGCCTCTGCAATTTGATCAGTTATTTAAATTCTGCATTCAATGTATCAAGTTTTCAGAATTCATTTTCTGCATCAAATGTTTCTGCACATCAGCTGAGTTCTGAAATTTTGAGGGTCTGCATCCATTTGTTTTTCTGAGATTTGCATCCAATTTATTCGTTGCACATTTGTTTGTTTCCATTGGTTATAGTTCGGTTTGTTCTTGTCTCAATTAACAACTCAATGTGCAGTTTGTAAATTCTGGGTTGCATCAGTTTGTTTTTGCATTTCAGCTTGCCAAATTGATTGTGTATCAGTTTCTTTTCTCGATTGCAGCTCAACTTGCATTCAGTTGAATTCCAGACCTAATTACTGAAGTTAAGCTTATTTTTAATGAGCTGTTATACCTGAAGTTTGTTGGCTTTACATCCGAATTCTGCATCTAGCTTCATCACTACATTACTGCCCACAATTCTGAAATCCTTTCCCATTTCTGATCGGCTGCAATCATGTCTGAAATTCCTTTTTAATTCAATGCTAGCACTTCACTAATAGTTGTCTTTCGAGTTGGAGTGATTAGTTTCAATTCAAAATAGTTAATCACAATTTTGGGACTTAGTATCATCTTGGCACATAAGTTTTTGTACGTGTGTATCAAGTTCTGGGTGGCATGCATCTTGTATCTCATTGCATTTTTATTTCCTATTGAAACCAAAACCATATTCTATTTGAAACCCCAAAAATATTAGCGACACATAAATACAAGCTCGAATCACACAACATCAACTAGTCCCGAGGAAAAATACGACCTGTGGCCCCTTTACTACATTCTTATTCTTTGATTGCAAAAAGGGTTTCCAGCTTTTTATAAATATCTAAATTTGAGACCCACATTCGTGACAGTCTATTTGGATCCGTCAAATTTTTGGCGCCGTTGCCGGGGAAGCAACTAGTTGATTTGTTTGATTTTTGCTTGTATGCTTATGGGTATATCATTTGATTCTATTTTTTGTTGTTTTATCTTTTGTATACAGTTGCTGCCATTTTTCTTGTTTGTTTTGTGACAGGGCTGCAAGATCAAAATGTTTCAGCAATCCTATTCAAATTTTCAGCAACCAAACTATCAATTCCAACAAGGGCAGCCACAATGTCAGCCTCTCAACCAATTGCAGCAGCCCTATTCAGACTTTCAGCCTTTCCAGCAATTTCAGCAGCCACCACAGCAAGATTTCCAACAGCCCTACTCAAATTTCCAACAAATTCAGAATGGGCAGCCCCAATTTTCAGTTTTTGAGCAACCAAATCAGTTTTGTCAGCCTCAATTTCAGCAACTACAACAATTCCATCCACCACAACAATTCCAACAATTTCAGCAAGAATTTCAGCATTTTAACCAAAATTTCCAGCAGCCTTTTGCAAGTTTTCAGCATGGAAATAATCAATTTCAACCTCAATTCCAGCCATATCAACAAGGGCAGCAAGATTGTCAATTGTTTCAAACATTTCCACCTCAAAACCAACCATTTTTCCAACCCTCACAGCCCATTAATCAGAATTTCCAGCAACAAAACCAGAATTTTCAACCCACTCAATTTGAGTTTTCACCACCACAATGTCAACCTCAGATCCAAGAATTACAGGGCTACAATTCTCAACAATTTCCACCATCATTCCAGCCAAATTTTCAGCAGTTTAATCAGCCTATTCAACCATGTGATCAGCCCCCACAGTATCCATTTCAGAATGCACAGCCTACTCTTGGTCTTCAGCAGCCTTATGTTACATTTCAAGACCAACAAGAGTTTCACACTAACCAAGGAGGCTTTGATGATCCTGATTGGAGTGAGGCTCAACAACAAAGGATGATAGAGATGTTGCAACAAGTCCTACAACAACAGCAAAATTTTCAACAACAACAACAACAACAACAGCAAAATTTTCAACAACAACAATGCCTTGCAAAATTGGTTGATCAATTCAATCAGATAAAAGCCCAAAGATCAGAACAATTATCTTCTCAAGCTGCTTTTAGTTCTGAGAGCCCCGGGGTTGGTTTGATATCAGTTCAAGGTGACCCTAGTGCATGGCCAAGCCCTTCTTCAAGTGATCTTAGAATTTTAGTGGAAGAAGAAGAAGAAATCATTAAAATCAGGGCACCTACAGCATACATCCCTCCGGAGATTCCTATTCAAAATTCATTTCCAAAATTTTCAGCTCCAGAAGAAGAAACTGAAGCTCCACAGGACCATTATAGACTTTTATTTTGTGATGATAGTGTTATTGATGGTCCTAATTTTTCTAATATTGTTGTTGCAGATATTACAGGAGAAGCATGCATAGGAGATGATTCCATAGGTGTAGGAGATTGCACTAAGCCCCAGGGACCACCACAATTTACTGGTATATTAGAAGATTCAGAAGATGAACCAGAAAGTGTAGGGACTTGCATGGTGGAAGCAAGCACCTAAGGATCACCTGCTTTAGTTGAGTGTCCACCAGAGCTTGAGGCTGAAGAGGAGCATGTACTTGATCAGGAGGAGGCCATGGATACATCTACTCTTGTAGAACCTCCAGGTACTCTTCAGCACGCTCAGGTAAGTATTTCTCCTCTTTGTTCAGAAAAATTCAGCGAGGTACCTAGTGCTGACTTTATTGGTTATGATGAATTTATTGATATACCTTGTGTAGAAATTGCTTGTGCAAATCCAATAGAGGTACCAACAATTGATTTCCTTGGTTGTAATGCATTACTTGATACATCTCTTGTGGATATGGGTAGCGAAATAATTTTAGAGGCACCTATAGTTGATGTTGTTTGTTATGATGAATCTCTTGATACATTTTTGTGGATATGGATAGTGAAAATTTTTTAGAAGTGCCTGAAATTGATGTTATTTATTTTGATGAATCTCTTGCTATATCTTATGCTGAGGTTGAATGTGAAAAACTTATGGAGGTGTCTGAGATTGATTTCATTGGCTGTGACACATTGCTTGATACATTTTTGATAGGAAATAATTGTGAAAATACTATTGATATGCCAAAAGTTGATTTCATGGGGTGTGATAAGTTTCTTGATATACCTTTGGAGGATATTGCTTATGAAAAATTCATTGAGATACCAGAATTTGATTTAATTGGATATGATGCAGTTTTGGATTCATTTCATGCAGAGACTGACATTATTTTATTTCTTTCTGACCCTGCACGCTTGAGAAAGGTATTACATTGTTTTGCAGGGTCCAGAAGACTTCAGGAGTGGGTGCTCCAACTGAACAGACTCCAGCCTCCTGGAAGGACTTCTGAAAGGCATCAAGAAGGAGGAGAAGATCTTACTTTAATCCATAGCCCTCCATTCCTTCAATGGATCTTGAACCTAAATCGCCTGCGGCCACCTGAACATTTTGTTGCAAAGTTTAAGTGTGGGGGAGTCTTAACTCTCTCAGCCACCCATGTTCCTCCACTACCACGATGGAGGCTCCTTCTGGATAGACTCCGTCCACCAGAAATAAAGGGGAGTTAGTTCTTTCTTGTATTTTCTTTTATTTCATTTTTCATTTTCATGCTTTCTAGAATTAGAATTTTCCTTGGAATTGAGTCCTTACTAATAAATGCATGAGTAGAGTAGAATGCATAGGAGTCATTGTAAATACCTTGTTATTTCTTTTAGCACTTTTTCTTGCATGAATAGGAATAAATGTATCTCTTAGGTTATCTCCATAGCATGTTAGAGTCTTTTGAAAATAAATTAAATTTGGTTGTTAAAACTTAGGGTTTGAGCTCATGGATGAATTCTTGGAGGCTTGAGTACTACATTGCTTTAGATTCTTAATTGAGGACTTGAGATGAATCGTTTTTGCCTAGTGAGAATTAGCCTTATCTTTGTGACACACATATGTTATTGTGCTCTAGAACTTGCTTAGGTTCTTTCAAAATCATATTTCAATGATTGGATCACATCTATAGAGGCTAATCACTTTGTTTACCTTTCCATATTAATTTTGGCAAAAATCATGTCTATTCTATTTGTCTTTCTTTATTCCTACTCTTAACCCCATTTTTTCTATGGATTTGTTTGCTTGGGATGTTTTCTTGATACTACTTTGCCCGAGACGGACAAAGAATTAAGTGTGGGGGAGTGATTAGTGATTTGGAATCAATTTTTTATCAAGGATGCACGTCATGTCGAAAAAAAAATTTTAGGGTGCCAAGAATGAGTTTGAGTGAGTTGAAGTCAAAATTAGTAAGAAGAAGTGGTCAAAGATTGAAAACAATTGAAGATTCTTGATCATCATTTGAAGATCCAAGGAAGTTTAACCTCAAGTTGAATTCGGTTAAGAATTTGAAATGGAAACAAATGGCACAGAAAAAAAAATAGAGAAAAGAAGTTGTGCCAAAAAGAGAAAAAAAAATCTGCTATTGTGGGTAGGAAATGGATATGGATCAGTAACTTCCAAGGAAGAAGAGCATTCGCCACTATTATTTGATGCCAGATTTGTGATTCTGAATTGTAAGCTGACCAGATCCGATCAAGGTAGAGAATCTGTGCAGAATTTGAGCCAAAATCAGAAAATATGAGATCAATGCAGAAAAATATGTGCCCACAAGAACTCCACTTGCAAGCAGCTGAATTTGCAGCTGATAGAGGATGTTTCGGCCACTTTGCTTAGTCTGAATTGAATGCTGGAAAGCAGTGTAGAATCTCTGCAATCAAGCTGAGGAAAAAGTCTGAACTGCATTGCATTTTTGTTACCGAAATCTGAAGCTGAGAGCTGCTGAATGATACAAGCAAATTCGAATGAAGCTGAGCTGAATCTGAGAAGTCGGGAGCTGCTGAAAATTGAGAAGTAGACCTTCACCAGCTACCAGGAAGTTTAAAACGTAGCTGTGAAAATCAGAAACATTAGGATGCAGAATGGTCAGTCCCTGAACTCAATCTATTTGCAGCAGATTTGGATTTACTGACTGGACTCAGCAGTGAAAGGAAATGAAGTGTGGAGGCTGGAATCTAACCTTCTGCAATCATCAGAAACTGAGCAGGATTGCAAGGTTGCTGGTAAAGGTTAAGCACAGTTATTCAGCAATGAAAAGCAGTAAGATCGAAAAGGTGAGCTGGGAATGCAGCTGAAAAAAGAAACAAGTCAAATTGTGATGTTCCTTGCAAGTAGTTTGGTATCAATGGGAAATGAAATTAAGTTTTCAAAGGCTGTGAATCACAAAAGGGAATGTATGAATGTATCACAAAGTGAGGATATATCACAGCTGATAAGAACAAGAAAAAAATGGGGCTGAGATGTTTTAAATCAGAACAGAAAAAAAAAAATCAGAAAAAAATGTTGCAGTGCCAAAATTCCAAGTGAAGCATTTAGGTTTTCCACTACCATTTGCTCAACTACTCCTATATGCTAACTGATGTGAAGAAATCGGAGACTTGAAATTGATTCAGTGGAGCTGAATTTGAGGAGCCGAAATCTGAAGAAAAAAAAAAGAGAACAAAGGATGGAAGTGTGCCAACTAAAGAAGGGGATGTATCACAAAGGAGTTGCAAGAGTTAGTGAAGGATATATGTGAGCATCAAATTTTTTGTTCCTAATTGTTATTTGAAGTCTCAAGCTCTCTGATACAATCTCTGATCCAAATGTGCTCCATTATAAGACTTGAGAGCAAAAAAAAAAAAAAAAAACAGTTTGAAAAAAAAAAGAAGAGAGAAACAAGATGACACAAGTTTGTGATGTTAGTACCATGAAACAAGTGAATGTTTTTCTCATCTGGATTTAAGCCTTGCTCCAATACATTTTGACCTTACTAGAGAGAAAGAAAGAAAAAAAAATATGAGAAAAGAGGGAAGCAAGCAAAATTGGCACGCAAGATGGAAGATTGGCACATTGAACCAAGGAAGGTTTCTTCATCCAAATCAAAGGGGATTATTCAAATTGGACTTCACCACACTTTGTACAGCATTAGAGGACTGACAAGAGGGGCACATCACATTGGAAACATCCTTGAGCACTCAAGTCTTTCACTTTATCCATTTTTTCATTTTCTTGGCTTTTACTCCATTTCTTACCATTTTCCATGTTTTCACTTGTTTTTGTAGATGTGAATCCTAATCATGGCTAATGGTGGAGAGTAGATAATAAGCAAGCTTATGGTAGTGCAAGAAACATGTGTGTTTGAGTGAGCTCCACCTCCATCATCAACTTAGAACTTAAGGAGAGAGCCACCAAAATTTTCCTTGAAAGGCTAGTGAGTTAAATTCATCTCAATGACTCATGATGGATGAAAAGGCTAAGTTGTTGATTTAAGGACAAGATACTAATCCATAGAGCTTAGATTTTTGAGAATTGACAACCTTAGGTAATTTCTTTTCATTTGCTTCTAATTATGCTTAAGAAAATCTAGGGGATACATACTTAGTAGTTTCGCGAGACGCTCAAGGTTAAGTGTGGGGGAGTTGATAAATACCATTTTGTTGATTATTTTAATTGCTTAAATCCATGTTTGACCTATGTTTTTATTGTTTAATTGTGAAATTACCCTAGGTTTTAGAACTTACCTTTATTTTGGACTTAATGGCAAATTTGCATAAAATTGGATTATTTGGCCACTAAATTTTTGATCTATTTTTATAGGCATGAAAGGTTCATGGATCTAGGGCATATTGGGTCGAACTTGAGTCGGAAGTGACCCGGATCGAGTTATCAAGATTATGATTAAATCTGGGCCGTCCGATTTAAAAGCGGCTAGATCTGAGCCATCCGGGACCATCTGAAGCAATCCGAGCTAGGGTTAGGGTTGATCAAGCACTCTGATCAAGATCTGAAGGTTTCATCCAAATCAGAGCTCATTCAACCGTTGGATCAAGCTCGGAGGGCTCTAGATCGTCCATTCAAGGATTAGGTTGATCTGGACCATCCGTTGAACATCTGGAGGATCCGAGCTACCATGAGGTAGATCCTGACCCCTGATCAACATCCTCAAAGTTTGGCTCAAATTAGAGCAAGATCAGCCACTGGATTTCATCCGATCAATCTGGGCCGTCCATTGTTAGCTACTTAATCAGAAATTCCCCGTAGCTCTCCCTGTCGCGTCTTCGCCGCACAGTCCTCGTTCTTCAGCTGTTCTTCATTTTTTTTCAAGCTTTTTCTTCAATCCGTTGGCGCGACCCATCAATTCCGATCTTAGAGCAAGTTCCAGATCTTTGAGAAGCTGATGCCGTGAAGTTTCCAGCCCTAAATTGCCCAAGAACAGAGTATGATTGAGGTCTCATCAACTCTGCCATCGATTGCCTTCAATCTTAGTTTTGTTCAATCCATCATCCATCCGAGCTATCTGGAGGGGTTCTCGGATAAGCTCGGATCATTCCCAAGCCATCAGAACAATTGGACAAAGCAAGGATTGAGAAGATCGAAGGGGTTTTCATATTTGGGCAGAGCTGAGTTGGATGACTTGCAGATTCAGTTTTCCCATCGGTTTGTTGAGCTTAGGGGTTCGAGGCTCTTCCTTGTGTGACGAACAAGGTGTTCTTGAGATGAGAGAAGGGGTTGATGATAGATTTTTAGCTAATTTCTGTTAAAGTAGTTGTAATTTCCATTACTGCTTTAGTTTCGTTTCTGTCTTGGTTTCAGATTGGTTAACTTCGTTTATTGCATTGTTACAGATTAAATTAGGGTTCAATCTTCAAGTTAAGTAGTTTAGGCACTTGTTTAGTGAACATTTGGTTTCAATTTCAGTCGATTTCCTATTCTAATTCTTGCGTATCAGCTGCGTATCAGCCTTTTACTCTGTTCTGCAATTTCATGTCAGTTTCGAATTTCTTTCAGCTTGTTTCCAATTCAAATCGTGTTTAGTTTAATTCTTGTGTTTGAAGACAACATCTACTTAGTTGAAGCATTTGATCTGAGTTAGTTTAGCATTTAGTTCGATCCTGCAGTTAAGTTTCTACTAGTTGTTCATAAGTTTTCAAATTGTTTAGCAGTTTCAGTTTGAGTTTTGAACTGTTTCAGTTTAATGTTTTTGAAATTTGAATCAAGTGAACTTTAGCTTTTCCGAATCTTAATGGAACTTTAGAGTAGTGAACTCGAATGCATCTTGTTTCTGAATTCGAGTTGTCGCTGCACTTTTACACTCAATTCTGCAGTTTTTGAATTCTTGCAATTCGAAATCTGGTTAGCTGCATTTCTGTAAGAGTATCAAGTCAGCCTCAGCACTGATTTGAGTTCAAATTAACATACCTTGTAGTGTACATTGTGCTCTAATTCAGCTTGCATTCGTTAGCCTCTGCAATTTGATCAGTTATTTAAATTCTGCATTCAATGTATCAAGTTTTCAGAATTCATTTTCTGCATCAAATGTTTCTGCACATCAGCTGAGTTCTGAAATTTTGAGGGTCTGTATCCATTTGTTTTTCTGAGATTTGCATCCAATTTGTTCGTTGCACGTTTGTTTGTTTCCATTGGTTATAGTTCTCCGTCCAGTGGATGTCGCTGAAAGGACGCTCGGGAAGCCGGATGTAGAAAAATCTCTCCTTCCACCCCTTGTGAGAAGAGAGAAGGCCCCCCAGAAATCTATGACCACCACGAGCGGTGAAGCCAAATGCCCCGTGAGATCCAACGAGGATGAAAAAGAAATGGAAAAATCGGGAGGCTAGAGGAATGTCGAAAAGATTGGAGAGAACGAGAGCCCCGCTCATCTGGGCGAAGGCGTTCGGAGCCAGCTGTTGGAGTGAGATGTGGAAGTAATGGGCAACATTCATGAAATAAGGATGAACAGGGAAGTGAAGCCCTAGATCCAGTTGTCCCAGAAAAAAGGTGTAAAAATCCTCACCGATGGTTACCGACAATTGGCTTGCGGTAGGGACCCTTACCTCCCAATCTGCTGGAATACCGTATTTTTGACAGACAGCCTAGAGGGATTCCGACTTAACCTTGAGGAGATGGTCTCATACCACTCGGGATGAAATCCCAATTCTCTCAAAAAGCACTCATCAGCGCCTGAAGACTTCTTTATCTTCTCCATCGGACCCAAAGGGAAGAAATGAGGGAAGGATAGAACAAAGGAGGAAGTACTCCGGTTGGAAGAACGTGGTAACGAGAAGGACAAGTAAGGAAGGAGAACTCTTGATGGCAACTAGGGTAAGGCTGCCGCAGGGCGCCGTTGCACCAACTTTTATAGGGACACGACACCTCCCCCGAAGCAATAGAAGGCTAGCATGTGGAGGATATTAACAGGCTGTTGATAACCATCATTTTTGTTGATTATTTTAGGCTCTAAAATCCATGTTTGATCCACATTTTATATGCTTAAGTTTGCAATTGTATTAGGTTACATGTATTCCCTCTATTTTGGTTTTTAATTCAAATCTTTATATAGTTGGGATATTTTTGGCCAAAGGGATAAGGTTTGACCCGGTTAACCCGGGAGCCCCCAGCGTCCCGGGCGCCCCGGTCAAGATGTGATCCCGAGGTTGAAGCGATCAGAAGTTGACCGAGGGAAAGGTGGATCGGCCGACACGTGGGGGGCGCCCCCGACGTTTCGGGCGCCCCCAGGGCCTATAAAAGGGCCCTTGACCCCGAGGCTTGAAACAACACTTCAATTCAACGCTTCTGCTCCCACGCTCTGCTCCGGATACTTCCCAACTCGAGTCGACGACGTCCCTCCGCTCCGAAAAGTCAATCTACATCGGACGTCAGTAACGAAGAGCAATTTCCTTTTTGTGTTTACGATACTGCAATTGTAATATTGATTTGTAAACCTTTTGCGAACTTATAGAATTGCCCGCAGAAAACGGTCAACGACCGTGGGCCTTGGAGTAGGAGTCGACCTAGGCTTCGAACCAAGTAAATCTACCCGTGTTTGCGTTTGAGTGTTTTATTCCGCTGCGTAATTTCTCTAATCACAAAATCCGAACGTCTTCCGATATTCACCCCCATCTATCGGTTCTCTCGATCCAACAAGTGGTATCAGAGCGGGGAAGTTCAAACTTGGTGCAACCACCAGTTTGAAAATTTTTCGGATTTTTTATTTTTTTTCTCGTTCGAATTTCTTCTAATATTTTCTTCGTTCGAAATTCTTCTAACATTTTTTTTTTCATTCGAATTTCTTCTCGTTGATCGAGGTTGGTGCAACACCACTCGACAAATATTTTTTTTTTATCCCACACTACTAATCCAAGACCAAGTCTTGGGACAAAGTTTTTTTTCTCTTATCTCTTTTTCAGATAAAAATTCCTAATGGCCATGCAAGAAGGATTCAGCACAGCCAGACCTCCACTTTTCAGTGGAGAAGACTTTTCTTACTGGAAAAGTCGAATGGAGGTCCACTTGAAAACTCAGGTGGACATGTGGATCATCATCCAGTCTGGACTGGAGATTCCCAAGAATGCTGAAGGAGTACCTCAGACCTACTCAGAATGGGACACCGCTCTGAAGCGCAAAATAGAAGCCGATGCAAAGGCAACTCAAACCCTACAATGCGGTTTAACAAAAGAGGAACTGAACCGGGTGGGCCCCTTCAACAGTGCCAAGGAGCTGTGGGCAAAATTGATCGAGCTGCATGAAGGAACATCAGACACTAGGATCAGCAAGAGAGATCTGCTCCTAAACAAGCTGTATACCATCAAAATGACCGACAACGAGACAGCAGCGCAGCTTCATGCCCGAATCCAAGAACTCATGAATGGTCTACACACTATTGGTCAAAAGGTAGAAAACCGTGACTTAATAAGGTACGCACTAAATGCTTTCCCAAGAAACACTTTGTGGGCATCTATGGTAGATGCATACAAAATCTCAAGGGATCTTTCAAAAATAAAGTTAGATGAACTTTTTTCTGAACTAGAATTACACGAACAGACTAACTGTAATATGGCCGAGAAAAGTATTGCCTTTGTTGCAGGAAAAACTGGAAGAACAACAAAAAAGAAGCCTCAACCTGAACCCGAGTCTAACTCAGACTCAGACTCAGAAGACGAAGAAGGAGATCGACCTGAGCTGGTCCGACTGGCCCGAAGCTACTATAAAAAATTGAAGAACCAAACCAACAGACGGAAAACAAGCCGAATAAAGGACGAACCAGCTGAACCCGCAAATGACAAAAACAAGCCCAACGTGACCTGCTACGAGTGCAAGAAGAAGGGTGACTACAAGACGGAGTGTTCGAACCTAAAGGAGACCAAGAGGACAAGAAGAAAGCAAGCACTCCAAGCAACATGGGACGAATCTTCCTCAGAAGAAGAAGAAGAAGCACCCCAGTCAAACCTACTAGCCCTGACCGCCTCAGAAGGAGTCGAGACCGAGTCAGAATCAGAACAGGACGACGGCAGACTAACCTTTTCACAAGACGGCGAAATCAAGGTAAGTGGTTTCAATAGAAGTCAGTTAAATGAACTTATTTCGTATCTTTCTCGAGATTTGGCGAAAGCTAAACTCCGAGTCGAATCCCTCCGACAGGAATTAAAACTCCTGAAAGAGGGAGCTGACTCTAAACCCTTAACCGAGAAAGTTCAAGAAGGAACTCCTACTCAAGTTGAAAAACTTGAAAAAGAGAACTCCTCCCTGAAAACTCAGGTTAAGGATCTTAGAGCTGCCTTAGAACGATTTACTTCTGGTTCCAAGAATCTTGACATGATTCATGGAAAACAGAAGTCCGTTCTAAATCGATCCGGACTTGGCTATAGAACCAAATCCCGACAAAGATCTTACTTTGCTGTACTGAACCAGTCCAGACAAAAAGTTCAGGCATGGGTACCAAAACTATGCCTGAACCAACAAACTGGATCAAATCAATATTGGATCCCCAAGGACAAGATTCACATCTTTCCAAACCATTATCCACTAGTACAAAAAAGACCTTTAACAACGGCTTTTAACACCGGTTGTATTAAAACCGGTGTTAAAAAAAAGGCGGTGGCATTTTTGTAATTATTTGAACTTTAAAATACTTTTAACACTGGTTCTTTTAACAACCGGTGTTAAAAATATATTTAACTACGGTTTTATAAATAACTGGGGTCATATGTTATAATTATTTGAACTTTAAAATACTTTTAACACCGGTTCTTTTAACAACCGGTGTTAAAAATATATTTGACTATGGTTTTTCATAATATATATATATGAATATTTATTTATAAACTTCTCCTTTATTTATATATTCCCGTGCCCGTGCCTTTTTCAACGTGCCCTAATACCCTCCCCTAAGTGCCGACGCCGCGTGCCCTAGCCACCGTCGCTCACCCTCTCCCCGTGCGCCGTCGCCGAGCGCCACCCTCCTCCCCTCTTCGCGCACGCAATGGAAGCCGGAGCGCCGCCTGCTTGCCCTTGCCACCGGCCATTTTTCTCCCTCTACATCCTCGCCGGAGCCCCCTCCCTTTCGGATCACCGACGCCTGATGCCGACACTCTCGCCGATCGCCGCCGGCTGATAGGGAGAGCACGCCACCATCCCATTACCGCTCCTATTCTCCGATCATCGCCCACCTCCCTGAGACAGCGATGCTGCAGCCGCCGGCTAGGTTGGAGCGCTCATGATCATGTGGTTTTGATCCAGCCTGCTTGAGTCGAAGTAAGTTTTTGTCCGGAGCCTCTGTTCTTCTTCCCTCACAGCGGCTCCTCTCGCACTTGCGTTGGTCGTGTACACGGGGCATCACTGTATCCTTCTCGTAGTCGTGCCCTAGTGCTGGTTGCTCTGGATTCTCGATGAGGGGAGCAACACCGACGCGATCCAGGTAACGGTTGCTCTGTTTGGTATTAATTCTTGGGTGGTTTTATGTGTGGATCGATTTTTGGTTTTGGTTGTGGTGTGTTCTTCTGTCGTGGGTTGATAGATTGGAATGGGCAGAGTTTGGATCCGTTCTTAATCTTTGAGGTGTTACAAGGGTGTTTGTTATTAGGTTGGATTGGTTTTTGATGTCGTAAGTTCAGGGTGGTGTATATGCCATATTGTTTGGGTTTTGTTTACTTCTACATGATTTGTGGCTGTGATAGGTGGAGGAAGTTTGAAGGAATTGGATAGGTTGTCGAGCGTGGTTGCTTTGTGTGGGATCTTAGCTATAAGGGGTATGTTGTTTTTGATGGTCTGGTTAGGAATTTGTATTTGGTTTGTATTTGTGAATTGTTCATAAGGCTTACCATGCGTGTTTGCTCTCTTTAATTCATTATTTTTTTCCCTTGTCACTTTTTTTCTCCATTCATTATTTTTCCCTTTCCACATTTTTTCTCCATTCATCTCTCTTTAATTCATTGATTTTTTTTTTGGCATCTGTGTTCATTATTTGTTCTATTACAAAATATATCATAATCAATAGTAAGACTAATCCTATTGCAACGGACTATAATTATTGTAATGTAGTTCTTGTATTGATTAATTTTTATTGATGTGCATATATTTGTTGCAATTTTTTTTTGTTTTAGAGGATATCAAAAATAAATCGAGAAAATGGGAGTAAAAAATGAGGGATTCATGCACAAGGACGAACAAATATTCCCTTTTTGGAAGACAAATTTATATGTATTTATTTGATCAATTTGTTATGTTAATAGCAATTTGTATGCATTTGAGCTATTATTATTTGCATATTCAATCTAAAATGATTTTTTTTACTTAGATTCAGGAAAATGGTAGAAAGTCAACTTGCATTGAACTATTTTATCTCGGTCGACAAAGTAAAAAAAAAGGAGGTGCTCTTGTTGATGATGAAGCAATAAGAGTTGAGGTAATAATTGTTTTAACTTTTCGAAATAACTTTTCTATGCTATTTATTTTATTGACACAATTTTTGTGTTAGGATGAATTAAATAAAGTTGTGCAACGTCATCTCCGAGACAAGCCTGAGGGAACGCAAATAACAGAAGTACACGAAGATGCATTTCGGTATCCATTTAGAGTTTCATTTTTAAGATTACTAAATATTATACAATATTAATTATATATTTTTATTCAGGGAGGTATTTGGGTCAGAGCATTCTGGTCGTGTTCGATGTTTTGGAGCTGGTGTTTATACAACTATGATCTATAAGCATTTTTTTCATAGATAAATTTGGTTTATTTGTTGCCATTTATTATATTTTTTTATCATAGTGCTATGCGTTCTTTATTATTTGATGTCTTTTGGTATGCAAGCTCCTCTATGTGCATGCTTGAGATATTGGTTACTATAATGAAAAATTAGCATGACTTTGTAACTGATTTATCCTTTTCTGCTAATGTGTCATTTTGATATTTATTTGTAGTGCCAAAAACAAACTGGCAATACAGAGTGTGGATATTATGTTCGTATGAGACATATGCTCAACATTGTCTCGGCGATCATAGTTGATTCATGGGACAAGGTAATTGAAGTTTTTTTAATTTTATAGATTTAATTATGTCTGGTTGAGTTGATAAGCTATTTTTTTATATAAATGTACCTTGCAGAGATTCACAAATAAGGATCCATTCTCCGAAGATGCTTATAAGAGATGGAATGCTAAGCTGGTCGAAGTTCTGCAACGTACTCCTCACTATTTGATCTTGGACTAGACCGTTTACTTGCAAACTCGTGTGGCAAGCTTCTACATTGTCTTTGCTTGGAAAATCACATAGCGAGTAGGAGTATAATGTGTTATTTGATTTACATTTTGCTTTTGTTGAAAGAAAAATGGATAGTTGTAAAATACATGGATTGTTTTGTTTTTGAAACTAATTGGATGTTGCATTTACTTAATTCATGGTGTGTTATTGATTATGGATAAACTATTATATTATTGTGTTCTTTTATATGTCTAGAAAAATTATAAATAAAAATAAATATGAAATTTATATAAAAAATTAAGACTTTTGACACCGGTTGTTTCTAGAACCGGTGTTAAAACATCATTTTTAACACCGGTTGTTTCCAGAACCGGTGTTAAAAATGATGTTTTAACACCGGTTGTTTCCAGAACTGGTGTTAAAAATGATGTTTGAACGCCGGTTATTTAAAATAACCGGTGTCTAAAATGGCTTTCCCGCCTCATAATTGAACTTTTAACAACAGTTATTAACCGGTGTTAAATCTATATATTACACCGGTTTGTTAACCGGTGTTAAAAGTCTATACTTACAATGCCGGCTGGATCAACACCGGTTCCGGAATCGGTGTTAAAAGTCGAAAATAACCGGTGTTAAAAGCCTTTTTTCCACTAGTGATCGTGGCTATAGTCCAGGGGGAGCCAAATTGAAAACAATATTTATTGTTAGATAGAATTTAATTCTTGATTGAAATTTGCCTGACTGATTGTTTATTTAAATTTCTGCAATTTACCATGCTTAGACTTAGGTTAGTTTAAGGACTGAACAAACTTAACTGAAACTTGACAACATAGTATTGGGTGGAGGTGAGATGATAGTACGTTAGGGAAACCAATTCTAATAAGATCAAGTACACTTGGTCTCTTTAGACTGGTGAAACTAGCCGAAGCTACCGATCCAAAACTCAAACTAGTTAGACCAGAATTTTTCAAAGATTAATTTTGAAAATGAAATTTCATTGAAAGGCTTTGTCAAGGAAAGGGTTTATGATCCAATAAGGCTACGGCCAAAGAAGGCCTAGTGCCTCGCCAAGACCTGGAAGCCAATTTTTGAATTTCAAATTCAAATTACTTTTTATCAAATTCAAATCTAACACAAATTTTCAGTTAGGTATAGATTCAAACATTTCCTTTCAAAATAAATTTAACTGTTTTCAAAAATTAATTTAAGGTTTTCAAAATAAATAATAATTTTTCAAAATAATTTTACTTATCAAAACCTGTCTCACAAAACCCTTACCTGAGCCTGAGTTCAGCTCACTAAGAAGACAGTTGGGATTGTGCTCTGTAGAATAGGATAACTCTACTTTTGATTTTCTTGATTTAAAAAATCAGTTTCTAAAAGAATTTGAAAAACTGTTTTACTTAATTTCAAAATCAGTTTTTTAAAATTTTTTGTTAGTTTTATTTCAAAACTACCCCTTTCAAAACTAGGACTTTTTCGCAAATGGACTTAGCCTAGGCCCTAACTCTAGAACTGCATGCACCTATAGATTTAGAAGCCAGCATCTCACAAGCACCTTAGGGTACTTTTGATTGATAACCTAGAAAGGGTTGAGATGCTTAGGTCTTTGCATTAATTCAAGATGCTTTAAGTCAGTGCATCTGCAGTAATTGGGGCACTAAATACAACTTACACAGCAATCAAGTTAAGTGTCAAGTCTAGAAAATCTAACTTGAACAGAAATACTTAACTTAACTAATCCTAGCAAAAACTACTGTTTATAACAGTTAGTAAGTAGCTAATTGGGTTAGACAGGTCCCTACAAGAGAAAATTAACTGATTTGGTTTAAGACTTATCATGAATTGGTTCAGTACAACAAAATCATGCAAATATTTTCCTTAATGAAAGTTATTTCCTTTATGCAATTTAATTTATGCTATATTTATCTGTTTTTGATATATGGCAAAGGGGGAGAGATAAGAAAGGAGAGAGTTTAGAGTTTAAAATTTTTTTGTAGAATATTTTTTTCTCTCAAAATTTCAAAATATATCCTTTATTCAAAAAGTACTTAACTAAGCATTTCAAAAATACTAAGTTTTTCAAAGCACTAAAGTACTAAGTTTCTCTTACTTAAGCTTTTCAAAGTACTTAAGCTTTTTCAAAACTTTCCTAGTACTTAAGCTTGTCAAAAAAAAAATTTTGCTTAAGCTTGTCAAAAAATTTTAGCTTGTCAAAAAAAATTTTTAGCTTGTCAAAACCTTTTAAAGTACTTAAACTTTTCAAAAGTACTTAAGTTTTTCAGAAATACTTAAGCTTTTCAGAAGTACTTAGGTTGTGTTAACTTCACAAAGTACTTTAAAACTTAAAGTTCTCAAAACTTTTTGAAGTACCATAAACTTAAAACCTTCAAATTGTTGGTACTCAAACTAAAGTTTTAAAATCCTTCTTAAACTTAAGCTTTCAAAAATTTTCTAAGTAATTGAACTCAAAAATTCTCTACAAGTATCATTTTTTTCTAAGTAAAAATCCAAACTTTAAACTTAGAACTTAGTATCGAAAAACCCCACGAATTTTTTAAAAATCTAGGGGGAGATTCCTTCCAGGGGGAGGGAACAAAAGGAAATTTTTATATGCCTTGATTAAACTTAACTTTTTGAACCAAGGTTGCCATAAATCAAAAAGGGGGAGATTGTTGGTGCAAAAAGCACCCAAGTCGAACCTGAGTTTTGATAATGGCAACAGGGCTCAAGAGTTAAGTATTACTTGTTATCTAACATGTCACTCTAGTGTGCAGGGTAAAAAGCCCTAGCGAAGGACTGCTAGGCACTGGCGAAGGAATGCCAGGGTAAAAAGCCCTAGCGAAGGACTGCTAGGCACCAGGCGAAGGACAACTTGGGACTGAAGCCCTAGCGAAGGAATGCTAGGCACCGAGCGAAGGACAGCTCGGTATCCAAGACCTGGCGAAGGACCGCTAGGCAAAAGGCCAACCAGAGGAGCGGTTGGCATCAGGTACATTCTCCCGAGAGGAGTAGGTGAGGACGCGTTCCCCGTTGAGGGAACAGTAGGCGTCGGTTCGACCTAGGGCTCCATTTGGGAGGCCCAAAGTCAGAACCAAGACAGCTAAGGCTGTATAAACTAACATCTTAATGTTTTATGGTGTTTTGGACTAACCCTGGATGCAGGACTGAAGGAACGAGTGTCTGCAGCTCAGAGAGCCTCAACGGAATGAGGCAACAGCTGACCAGGGCGCCCGGAGTGTCCCGGGCGCCCCCAAGGTGAACACAAAACACACAAAACAAAGGCAGGCTTCGACAGCTCATCTCCCGGGCGCCCCCATGCTTCCGGGCGCCCCCGATGCTCCCGGGCGCCCCCAGTGCTCCGGGCGCCCCCCAGTGCAAGGCTACGAAGAGAAGCCAGCCAAGCCAAAGGGATAAGGTTTGACCCGGTCAACCCGGGAGCCCCCAGCGTCCCGGGCGCCCCGGTCAAGATGTGATCCCGAGGTTGAAGGGATCAGAAGTTGACCGAGGGAAAGGTGGATCGGCCGACACGTGGGGGGGCGCCCCCGACGTTCCGGGCGCCCCCAGGGCCTATAAAAGTGCCCTCGACACCGAGGCTTGAAACAACACTTCAATTCAACGCTTCTACGCTCTTTTGCTCCCACGCTCTGCTCCGGATACTTCCCAACTCGAGTCGACGACGTCCCTCCGCTCCGAAAAGTCAATCTACATCGGACGTCGGTAACGAAGAGCAATTTCCTATTTGTGGTTACGATACTGCAATTGTAATATTGATTTGTAAACCTTTTGCGAACTTATAGAATTGCCCGCAGAAAACGGTCAACGACCGTGGGCCTTGGAGTAGGAGTCGACTTAGGCTTCGAACCAAGTAAATCTACCCGTGTTTGCATTTGTGTGTTTTATTCCGCTGCGTAATTTCTCTAATCACAAAATCCGAACGTCTTCCGATATTCACCCCCCCCTCTATCGGTTCTCTCGATCCAACAAGTGGTATCAGAGCGGGGAAGTTCAAACTTGGTGCAACCACCAGTTTGAAAATTTTTCAGATTTTTTATTTTTTTTCTCGTTCGAATTTCTTTTAATATTTTCTTCGTTCGAAATTCTTCTAACATTTTTTTTCGTTCGAATTTCTTTGAATTTCTTCTCGTTAATCGAGGTTGGTGCAACACCACTCGACAAATATTTTTCTTTTATCCCACACTACTAATCCAAGACCAAGTCTTGGGACAAAGTTTTTTTTCTCTTATCTCTTTTTCAGATAAAAATTCCTAATGGCCATGCAAGAAGGATTCAGCACAGTCAGACCTCCACCTTTCAGTGGAGAAGACTTTTCTTACTGGAAAAGTCAAATGGAGGTCCACCTGAAAACTCAGGTGGACATGTGGATCATCATCCAGTCCGGACTGGAGATTCCCAAGAACGCTGAAGGAGTACCTCAGACCTACTCAGAATGGGACACCGCTCTGAAGCGCAAAATAGAAGCCGATGCAAAGGCAACTCAAACCCTACAATGCGGTTTAACAAAAGAGGAACTAAACCGGGTGGGCCCCTTCAACAGTGCCAAGGAGCTGTGGGCAAAATTGATCGAGCTGCATGAAGGAATATCAGACACTAGGATCAGCAAGAGAGATTTGCTCCTAAACAAGCTGTATACCATCAAAATGACCGACAACGAGACGGCAGCGCAGCTTCATGCCCGAATCCAAGAACTCATGAATGGTCTACACACTATTGGTCACAAGGTAGAAAACCGTGACTTAATAAGGTACGCACTAAATGCTTTCCCAAGAAACACTTTGTGGGCATCTATGGTAGATGCATACAAAATTTCAAGGGATCTTTCAAAAATAAAGTTAGATGAACTTTTTTCTGAACTAGAATTACACGAACAGATTAACTGCAATATGGCTGAGAAAAGTATTGCCTTTGTTGCAGGAAAAACTGGAAGAACAACAAAAAAGAAGCCTCAACCTAAACCCGAGTCTAACTCAGACTCAGACTCAGAAGACGAAGAAGGAGATCGACCTGAGCTGGTCCGACTGGCCCGAAGCTACTATAAAAAATTGAAGAACCAAACCAACAGACGGAAAACAAGCCGAATAAAGGACGAACCAGCTGAACCCGCAAATGACAAAAACAAGCCCATCGTGACCTGCTACGAGTGCAAGAAGAAGGGCCACTACAAGACGGAGTGTCCGAACCTAAAGGAGACCAAGAGGACAAGAAGAAAGAAAGCACTCCAAGCAACCTGGGACGAATCTTCCTCAGAAGAAGAAGAAGAAACACCCCAGTCAAACCTACTAGCCCTGACCGCCTCAGAAGGAGTCGAGACCGAGTCAGAATCAGAACAGGACGATGGCAGACTAACCTTTTCAGAAGATGACGAAATCAAGGTAAGGGGTTTCAATAGAAGTCAGTTAAATGAACTTATTTCATATCTTTCTCGAGAATTGGCGAAAGCTAAACTCCGAGTCGAATCCCTCCGACAGGAATTAAAGCTCCTGAAAGAGGGAGCTGACTCTAAACCCTTAACCGAGAAAGTTCAAGAAGGAACTCCTACTCAAGTTGAAAAACTTGAAAAAGAGAACTCCTCCCTGAAAACACAGGTTAAGGATTTTAGTGCTGCCTTAGAACGATTTACTTGTGGTCCCTGAAAACTCCTCCCTGCAATTAGGTTAGGTTTCATTTATGTTCAGTTCCCTAAATGCCTTACCTTATGTTTCTTTTAATTCTCTTGCAAGTATAGTTTAGTGAGGTTAGATTTATTACCTGCATTGTCTTTCACTTCGTAGACATAGCACTCAAATCCAAACCCTCAATTAATATCCAAAATCCAAAAGCAATCATATACGATCCTGAGAATTATCATGTACCAACTACATTCGTTGGGAGACGACTCGAGTTACTCTATGCTACATTAGTTTAGAGGAATTCGGTACTTAAATTGTATTTGAAACCGTGACACGACTGAAACGATCATCAAATTTGGCGCCATTGCCGGGGAATGTAGTGGTGCTTGATAATTATATCCTTTGATTCTATTTTGATTGCTTTATCTTTTGTATACGGTTGCTGCCATTTTACTTGTTTTGTGATAGGACTGCAGATTCAAAATGTTTTCAACTGAACAATCAGAGATCAAAAGTGCACTGGTGGAGTTAAAAAATTTGTTTAAGCAATTGAAATCCCAACAAAGACCCAACAGTCATTCATCTACTTACCAGCAGCCATGTCAACAGTTTCAGCAACCAAACCAATATTTTTAGCAATCTCATTCAAGTTTTCAGCAGTCCTACTCAAATTTTCAGCCAGGTCAACCTTTCCAACAATTTCAGCAGCTAAATCAAGATTTCCAACAACCCTATTCGAATTTTCAGCAAACAAATCAGTTTTTCAGCCACAATTTCAACAATTTCAGCAAGATTTTCAGCCAAGTCAGAATTTTCAGCAAGGGCTCCAACCAATTCAGACTTTCCAATATCAAAATCAGAACTTTCAGCCCACTCAGTTTCAATCTTCACCACAACCATTACCATTTCAAAATCAGAATTTTCAGGGCTATAATTCTCAGCAAGTTCAACCATCCTTTCAGCCACAATTTCAACAATTTCAGCAAGATTTCCAGTTTCAAGGTCAGAATTTTCAGCAAGACACTCAGAACTTTCACCCTCAAGCATTTGAACAATTCAATCAACAATGCCAGCCCCGATTTCAGAATTTTCAAAACAATAATTTCCAACAACATCATCCTTGCTATCAGTCCAATTGTCAGCAGTCTAATTAGCCCATTCCACCATTTGAGCAGCCCCAACAGCTCTAATTTCAGAATGCACAGCCTACTCTTGATTTTCAGCAACCTTATGTCACATTTCAAGAACAACAACAGCTTCAAGACATCGGAAGACGCCTTGGACAATTGGTTGATCAAATGAATCAAATTTGGCAAGTACCTTCTCAAGCTACTCTCAATTCTGAGAGCCCTGGAGTTGATTTTATATCAGTTCAAGGTGACCCTAGTGCATGGCCAAGTCCTTCTTCAAGTGATCTTGCAAATTTGGTGGAAGAAGAAGAAAGCATCAAAGTCAGGACACCTACAGCAGTTTTACCTCCTGAAATTCTTGTTCAAAATTCATTTCCAAATTTTTCAGCTCAAGAAGAAGATTTTGAAGCACTACAGGACCCTTCTCATCTTTTATATTGTGATGATATTGCTATTGATGGTCCTAATTTTTCTAATATGGTTGTTGCAGATATTACTGAGAAAGCATGCGTTGCAGATGAATCCACAGGTGTAGGGGATTGCACTGAGCCCCAGGGACCACCATCATTGGTTGATATATCAGGAGATCCAGAGGATAGAATTGAGAGTGTAGGGGATTGCACTGAGCTCCAAGAATCACCTATTCCTACTGGTTTAGAGGCATTGGAGTAGATTGATAGTAGAGCTTGTGATAGTTTTGAATTCAATTCTGAAACATTACAGGATCATTCGATACTTTTATTTTATGATGATATAGTTGTTGATGATCCTAATTTTTCTAATTTGGTTGTTGCAGGAATGGTTGAGGAAGCATGTGTTGGAGATGATTTAATAGGTGTAGGGATTGCACTGAGCCCCAGGGACCACCATTGACTGATACATTAGAAGATTCAGAAGAACAATATGAAAGTGTAGGGACTTGCATGGTGGAAGCAAGAACCCAAGAATCACCTGTTTCAGTTGAGTGTCCACCAGAACCTGAACCTGAAGTGGAGCATGTACTTGACCAGGAAGGGACCACAGTTACATCTATTCTTGTAGAACCTCCATGTATTCTGCAGCACGATCAGGTAAGTATTCCTCTTATATCTTTGGAAAAATCAATGGATGTACCTCAAGATGATTTTATTGTTTGTGATACAGTTATGGATACATCTTTTGTAGAATTTAATTGTAAAAAATTCTTAGAGGTGCCTAAAATTGATGTTGTTTATTGTGATGAATCTCTTGCTATATCTTATGCTGAAGTTGAGTGTGAAAAACTAATGGAGGTACCCGAGATTGATTTTATTGGCTGTGAAATATTTCTTGATACATCTCATGTAAATGCTGATTGTGAAAAATTCGTAGAGGCACCTAAAATTGATTTTGTTGAATGTGGTGAATTACCTGATACATCTTTTGTAGATATGGATTGCAGAAACTTTTTAGAAGGGCCTGAAATTGATGTTGTTTATTGTGATAAATCTCTTGCTATATCTTATGCTGAAGTTGAGTGTGAAAAACTTATGGAGGTACCCGAGGTTGATTTTATTGGTTGCGATGAGTTTCGTGATGCATCTTTTGTAGAAAATAATTGTGATAAATTCATTGAGGTACCAAAAATTGATTTCATAGGATGTGACGCATATCTTGAGTCATTTTATATAGAGGTTGTTCACATTTCACTCTTTTCTTACCCTGCATGTGTGCGGGAGGTATTCTCTCTACATGGTTTTGCAGGATCCCGTAGGCTTCTAGAATGGGTACTGAAACTTAATGGCCTACAACCTCCCGGAAGGACTTCTAGGGGACATGCAGTGGGAGGGGTCGAGTTCATTTGATTTTCAATTATCTACCCCAAGAATGAATTCTGAACCTTAATCGTCTCCGACCCCCGGAAGATGCTTGTGCTAAATTGTCAAGGGAGAAATCCGTGCACTACGAGGTTGATCATATGAGGATAGTTTTCCCAAAATGGATGCAATGTGCTCTCTACCCTACTTAAAGGGGAGTTTGTTCCTTTTCTTTCCTTTTCGTATTTTTCTTTATGTTTATACTTGCATGTTGGTTTGCTTTTATACTTTGCATTCATGTTTTGCTTCCTCATTCTGCATTTTGTTTGGTCTTGAATAAACCTTATTTGATTTCGAGTTGTATCTCCTTACATGTTCTTTTATTATGCTTTGAGAATCATAAAAGATGGTCAAGTCTGACTATTGAGTTTTGGTTTCCTTGGTATGCTTGGGGACATTAATTGCATTTAGTCATTTATTGTGGTGATGGACTCTATCTTGTTGGATTAAGCATGACGTTTTATTGTTCACCTAGTGAGGATATTACCATGCCTATCCTTAATCCTCTTATGTATGATAACATTTGTGATATTTGACACTCTAGAACTTGCTTTGATTCTTTTTGAAATTACAATAGCATAAGCTTACATGAATATGATGAAGGCAACATTTCTTGTTGAACTCTTAGTTTTCCTCTCCTTTGTTATTGTTACTACTGAGCATTTCACCTATTGCTTTCATATTTCATTGTTTTTCCTTTGTCAGATCTTTTCATTGTCATTACATTCTCACTGCCATATCTTTATTAGCTTATTCTTCCCTTGAGCATGCGATGAGAGCATGGGGTGATTGAATGATGAGTTACATTTTTATTTCTCTATTATCAGCCTCTATTATTGTGAATTTTAGATGTTATCATGCTTTGCTACATTGCCCGAGACGGGCAAGTTTTAAGTGTGGGGGGAGACAAGTGTGTATGGACGAATGCTTGTTGAAAAAAAAACTCTCTGAAAAAAAAAGTCTCTCTGTGAAAAAAAAAAGAAAAAAAAAGAGAAATGAAAAAAAAACAAAACAGAAGTAAAAAAAAAGAGAGAAAAAAACGCAAAAGAAAAGAATGAGAAATTAAAGAGAGTGAAAAAAATTCTCAAGCATTCGGGATTTTTGTTAGTGATGAACAAGAGGGAATATTTTCATAAAAGAATTTTTGATGTATACTCATTTGATATCTTTATTAGAGAAACTCAAGAGTGAAGTTGTCGATACATGCATTCATTTTTAGAAGTGTTGTATGTGGTTGTTGTATATTGTATTGAGAATGTGCAAGGAGAATTTTGAGTGTTGGAGGTTTGATTGAGTTATTTATTTTGGCCTATTGTTTGATTGTATACATCATGTTAATTACCCCAATGCTCTCATATTCTCTTTGATCTTCTTTCTGATCTCCTTTGTTATCTACCCTTCTTGTTTGTTAGCACATGGTTTCATCATTAGTCCTTGAAAAATCCTCTTGATTTGTGTACTTATGTTATAGTAGTGGAGAAGTAGAAGATAAACAAGCATATGATAGTGCAATGTCATAAATGTTTTGAGAGAACTCCACTTCCATATTTATTATTTTTGTAAGCATCAGTGCATATATCCATCTTGTGAGGTTTTTGTTATGCTTAGTTTATTCAAGTTGATGAAATTACCATGTTTTTGACTTATGTGAGATTTGGAACCATAAATACATGGATTCTTGAGACTTGATGATCTTAAGTAATTTCTTTTATTATTCCTCAAGTATTGATAGGGGATGTAATGTTTGGGAGATATGTTGTTTTCTTTTAGTTTTGTTTACTTGCCCGAGACATGCAAGAATTAAGTATGGGGGAGTTGATAACCATCATTTTTGTTGATTATTTTAGGCTCTAAAATCCATGTTTGATCCACATTTTATATGCTTAAGTTTGCAATTGTATTAGGTTTCATGTATTCCCTCTATTTTAGTTTTTAATTCATATCTTTGTATAGTTGGGATATTTTTGGCACTAAATTTGAATATCATTTTGTAGGCTTCAATTGATCATGGACCTAGATTAAATCGGGTCAGACTTGAGTCAGCATTGGATCCAGATCAAAAGGATCAAGCATCGGATTTATAGAAGCCGTCCATTCCAGAGAACGGCTAGATCTGAGTCATCAGTCAACTTCTGGTCAATCCGAGTTCAAGATAGAATCACTCATGACTATAGATCAAGATCTGAAAATTTCAGCCAAATCAGAAGTAATCTGACCGTTGGATCAAGCTCAAGATGTTCTAGACCATCCATTCAAGAAAAAGGAAGATCTGGACCATCCGCCACTGATCTGGTTAATCCGAGCTGGGGATAGGTAGATCAGGACCATTGATTGGGGTCTGTGGAGTTTGGTTCAGATCTGAAGAGATCCGACCGTTAGATGAAGTCAGATTGATCACAGTCGTCTGTTGCTTCCATCATAACTTGGCTGAACCTAGTGCTGGACTGAACTCAAGCTGAGCTGTGAGCTGCTGGGCTGAACCACTGAGCCAAACCCAACTTCTGAGCTCTGGCTGGGCTGGACTGAACCTAGGGCTAATTGAACCGCGCAAGCTGAGCCGAACTCAAGCGCAAGCTGAGCCACACCCAACTGTTGAGTCGAACCAAACCCAATTGCTGAAGCGGGCGGAACAAAAAGGGGGCAGATGCGCGAGCTAGGGCAGACGCGGAGAGGCGACACACACGGACGAGACGAGGGGTTCCCGACTCGTTCACCTCTTCTCCACTCTCACTGCTGGCGGCTCTCATCCATCTTCATCGCCGCCGGCCGGTCTTCAGACTTCCCACTCCATCTCTTCTTTCGGGGTTCGAAGAGGAGTTTCCTCCATTTTCATCACCGCCGGTCGGACGAGCTAGGGCACTTGGGGTTCCGAACCCTAGCCGAACGCAGCCGTCGCAGCATGTCCAGCACCGCCACCACAAGCTAGGGTCAGGGGTTCCGACCCTAGCTGACTTCCTATCCAACTTCATCGCCGCCGGACGGACGAGCTAGGGCTCTGGGGGTTCCGAACCCTAGTCGACTCCATCGCCGACGATCCATCCACCACCGTTAGCAGCAGATCTCTTTCCAGCAGTTCATTTTCAGCAGATGTTCTTCTTTGTCTAGCTTCATCAGATTCAGTAGCTTCAATTCCCAGCAGCAATTCTTCCTTCATAGCAGCAGATTTTCCAGCAGATCCCTTCATAGCAATTTCCAGCAGATTTCTTCACTGCATCTTATTCCTTTCAACAATTTCTTTACAGAAATTTCTCCACAGCAATTAGATTCATTTCTTTATAGCAATTAGATCCACCCTTTACAGTTTCTCTTCTCATCTTGCAGTTCTTCGCAACCGCAATTGGCAGCAAGCGATCAGCCACCTTCCAGCTTAATTCTTCTTTCACAGCAATTTAATTCCAGTAGCTTCCTTCACAGCAATTCTGTTTTACAGCAGTTCTTCACATCAGTTCTTCAGTTCTTCGTAGCAATTGCAGCAGCCAGCAGTCGTTTTTCCTTCACAAAAGATTAGGAAGCAATTATGTGTGATTAGTTTCGATAATTTGAGTTGTTATGTGATGCTTGTTGATTTTCAAATTTGGATGATTGATGCTTGTATCAAGTTTGATCTTCTATATTTTAGAATGGCATACACTCATTTTATCTTAATACATGCTCACCATGTGTTTGATGAATTGTCTCTTTCATTAGTGGATTCTAATTTGAATTTTTCTTATCGTAGATTCTAGTAATGATTCATTAGATTAATTACTTTATGTTCTCTTATAGTTGTCTTTCAGTTTGATGCAATTAGGTTAGGTTTTATTTATGTTCAGTTCCCTAAATGCCTTACCTTATGTTTCTTTTAATTCTCTTGCAAGTATAGTTTAGTGAGGTTAGATTTATTACCTGCATTGTCTTTCACTTCGTAGACATAGCACTCAAATCCAAACCCTCAATTAATATCCAAAATCCAAAAGCAATAATATACGATCCTGAGAATTATCATGTACCAACTACATTCGTTAGGAGACGACTCGAGTTACTCTATGCTACATTAGTTTAGAGGAATTCGGTACTTAAATTGTATTTGAAACCGTGACACGACTAAAACGGTCATCAGCTGTCTAGGGGATCGACTAGCCTTCAATCGCCGTCGCTTCGTATGGTCCGCAATATGCCACAAAGTGAGGAAAAAGACACGTAGCGTTGTTGCATCCGCTGGGCAATTGCGTCACCTTGGTTGCCGCAAAGCTCGCAGGGGTCGAGACATATTTAAAAATTCATCCAGAGTCAAGAGACCTACGGGATATGTCCGAAAGCCCGGTCGAAACATGAAGAAAGTGAAAAAGGACAGGGCCCAGCTTCTCCATCACGACCACAGTCTGATCAGTCAGCCACACTTCCTTCGATCAGACTTGAAGGGAGGGACTTGTGATAGGGTTGAATAAGCCTGTGGCGGGCACGTAAGATGAAGAAGCTATAGGATGTGACAATTCGAATCCAAAAGACTCTCCTGCTCGGGCAACGGGATCTCCCTCGGGAGATTCGCCTGGAACGGTCAGCCAGAAGATCCCCCCGGGCTCACCCAGAGAGATTGGGCCCCGAGAACACCTCGGGAGACACCGCATCTGCACTCACCCGGGCCGAAGGGCCCCGAGGTCAACTCGGGAGGCGGAGCCCCAGTAACAATCGAACTCGAGTACATCCCCCCCCCCCCCCCGACCTGTCTGCAGATAAGATTCCCAGTCACACAAAGTCATCATGGCCCTTAATTAGCGTCGCAGGCTGAAGCAGGATAACAGCGCAGACCGTTTCAATGGTTAGCTGGTAACCGCCGAAAGAGGGGGGGACAACGTGGCACAAGTCACGGAGACGTGGCATAGATCGAGGACACGAGCCTGGTCTATGGACTTCGGTATAAAAGGTAGTCCAACCCCTCCGGTAAGGGGGTTACGCTCTCTCAACTCTTGACATATTCTTTACTTTCCACAACCTTTTCTTCTCAACAGACACTGACTTGAGCATCGGAGTGGACTCCGCCGGACCCCTGTCGGCGTGTCCCCTAAACACTTGTGTTAACTTTGCAGAACCCCAAGTTCCTCCCCACCTCAGCAACCACCACAGGGGTCAAGCTTCGGTGTCTGGTCATCGTCGTCGACTCTTTCCGGAACACTCACTTATGGACCAAGAAAAATTTGATTGCAACAATTTCAAATATTATTAGTTTATAGTGTTGCAAGGACTCGAATTCTGCTATCCAATGTGTATGTAGGGACTTTCCAGATGTTCTTCAATAGTACGATACGTTTAAGCTTATTTACAAATAAAATGAATTGTGATATCCGTGTAGGGCCTGATATTTTCGGATTTCAGGCCAACGTTGGGCCTAAAATCCTAATATATCAGGCCTACATTGGGCTAGAAATAATCCTAGTATATCAGGCCTGCGTTGGGCTGATATTCTCGGATTTCAGGCTCAGCATGGGCCTAAAATCCGAAAATATCAGGCCCTTTGATATTCAAAATTATTTTCTTAAAATAATTATAAATAAATATATAAAATATATAAAATAAAGATAAAAGATAAAGGAAATATATAAAGAGATAAAGAAGATAAAAATAAAAATGAATACATTATAAATGAATTATATTTTTTTTTCAAAATGCAATATACATTATAACTATAAATATAAAATGTATACATAATAATTACAACTGAATTGTATATCTCTATTTTATATATTATTATGTATAATTGATATATAACTATTGTATATATACATTGTATATTTGTAGTTATAATTTATTTTGCAATTTTAAAATATATATATATATATAATATAATTCATTTATAATGTATTCATTTATATTTTGATCTTCTTTATCTCTTTATATATTTCCTTTATCTTTTATCTCTATTTTATATATTTCATATATTTATTTATAATTATTTAAAAAAGTCGATTTTGGTATATCAGGCCTTTTGATATCCAAAATCGAACTTTTTTTACAATATACACAATAATATATAAATATATAAAATAGAAATATACAATTCATTTGTAATTATTGTATATACATTGTATATTTATAGTTATAATATATTTTACATTTTGAAAAAAACATATATAATATAATTCGTTTAAGCTTATCTTTTATCTTTATTTTATATATTTATTTAAAATATTTCGAAAAAAAATTAATTTTGGATACCAAAGAGACTAATATTTTCGGATTTCAAGCCTACGTTAGGTCTGAAATCCGAGAATATCAAGCCCAACACGGGACTGATATATTAGGATTTCAAGACCAACGTAGGCTTGAAATCTGAAAATATCAAACCCAACATGGATAACACAATTCATTTTACTTTTAAATAAGCTTAAACGTATCGTACAATTGAAGAACATCTAAAATGCTCCTAAATACACATTGAATAGCACAATTCGAGTCCTTGCAATACCATAAACTCATAATATTTGAAATTGTTGCAATTGGACTTTTCTAGGTCCATCAGTGAGTTTTCACCAAAACCCACTGAAGGACCTAAGATATTTGGATTTCTGAATACTTAATATCACTAGGTAGAGTTGAATTTGGAGAAGGTAATTATGATGACACTACAAGAATTTTTACAATCAACAACGCACAATCGACAACGTTTTTTAAAAAAAACGTTGTCTTTTTTTGTTTTACAACGTTTTTAGTGAAAAGCGTTATCTATGTGTTTTACTTTTTAATAACGATAACGTTTTATAATGATGCGATGTGCTTAGTGTTGTGGTTTCGGATGAAAGACAACGCTGTTACAAAAGCGTTTTTTAAAAGCATTGTCGTATTTCCCGCTAAAATAAAAAACACATCCCCTCCCTCCACCTCGCTCATTGCCAACCCTCGGCGGCTCGCGAAAAATCTCTCCGCGCTTCTTTTCTCCGCGAAATATCTCCCTCCACCTCCCTCATTGCCACCTCCCTCGTCCTCTCCTCTCCACGAAATCGACATTGTGTACGATCTGGTGAACATACATCTTCTCCTAGCTCACCACCAAGAAGTATCCTCCACGAGCTCTTCGTCCGTCGAGTGGAAACTGAACCCCAGCGGCAGCATCACGACACTCGCCACTACCCTCTCCATCTCTCTCTCTCGCAGTCGCCGACGTTCTGACTCTGTGGCGGTCAGATTTCAAGCTTCTGCTGGTGACGCTCGGGGAGAAGGGGGTTGCAAATTACTACACCAAGGTACATCCTCCTCGAATCACACTTCTCTCTTACCGCTTTGGGAGTAAGATCGATAGATTCTAAAACCCTAGGCATTTTCCAGTTTAGGGTTTCCGAAATCCTTAAGGGTTTCTGAAATGGAATGGATCGATATATTTGCTATGAACCTTCACATCTGTCTGAATCTGAACCTTGTTCACAGTGATTCTATGGAGAGAAGGGAGTGTTTCCTAAACTAAACTGTTAGTAGTTTTTTTTGGGGGAAAAAACATTAAGCCGTTGTAAAGTACGACCTCCTAAGTCCTAATCTTTGGGTAATGCATCTGCTAACATTTGGTAATTTTAAGAGCCTGTACATTTGACTTAGCAATCTACCTATTTCAAAAACTATTTTTTAAAAAAAAATCCTTTTAAAAAAACAAAAAGTTAATGCTCTGAAATATTAAGGAAAAATGATTTAAATTCTCATTCATAAACCATAGGATTTGTAGAATTGAAAGTTGAAATTTATTATCTTGGTGGAGTACACTGAGTGAAATTTGCATGGTGAAATCAGCAGATGAAAATGTTGATTGTTCTTCTGACATGGTAGATGAAAATTCACACTCAATCAACCATGAGACTAGCATATACAGAGATTTTCACCATGCCAGAAGAACAATCAACCATGAGACTACCATATAAATCTGCTAACATTTCTCTCTGCACAAACATGGACATGGTGAAATCTGCACTTAAGAACATTTGTTTTAACTGGTTCTTTAAGATGGAGTACCAATTTTTATCTCTTACACAAATGATCCCGAAACTAGTTTTCTGTGGGAATTAACTTGACATTTATGAATAGGCAAATTAGTTATGTGATTATTTGTTATTATGTAGTTAGAATACTGTTTACTGGAGGAAGAACTCTAGAATACCTCTGCTGTAAAAGTTTGGTGAATCAGTGAGTTAGGGAAAGATAAGTAGATAAATGCCTTAATTGCTTTTTGCTACCTTCTTTCCCCATTAAAGGATCATGTGCCTGCTAATATCTCGTTAAATATATATTCATAGCGAACAAAAATTTCTTAAAGATTAATTATTTTGCGCACACCAGCAATTCTAACTAGTGATTATGCTGCCAATGGATCTTCACCTTTAGTTTCAGAAAAATAATTTGTCTCATGTGCAACTGCTTACTAGTTATCTTTTACATTGTTTCAGTGCATCTTTACTGAAGCAACAAAAATAATTTGTGGCTGGAAATATATTTGATATAATTAATTCATTTTCCTCACTTTGCTATTTGTTGATGTATTGCAGCAGCAATCATCCTCAAGGGCAAGAGAAGGTTCCTCTGTTAGACCTAAAGGTACAACACTTGAACGGGCTATTCGCGACCTCGAAATGATAGTGGCTGAATGTAAATCATCTGAACCCTAGATTGCTTATTTGTTTTCATTTTTTTTTTTTGAACTTCAAGAAGCCTCCTTTTCATTATTTTTGTTTTTATAATTGGCTTGAAAACTCTCTGTAGGTAGACCACCAACCCTTGTTGTTCAAGATGCAGATCCTGCATTCCAAAGCATCAAGAGGAGGCTTCCCCAGCCAGTAAAACAAAAGCTTGCTAAAGTAGCTCGATTATCGGTATTTTTGAATGAACTTATTCTCATTACCTTGATGTCTCCACTGCTACTTAAGAAAAAAACATCAACATACAACTGTTTTTCTATGTATTTGGAACTCATACTGAGATTTTACAAAATCTTGTTTAATATTTTTTGATTTTGAGTGGGCATATGGGATTTAGCGGTTTTTCGCTAGGAGAATGGGACTTCTCTGAATTCCTTAGTTCATATACCAAATGTGGTTCTGTATTGAAAGGAGCATAGTTCAATATATGTATTAAAAGCTACTAATAGGTCAGTCGATGCCTTTTTTGCTTTGCTGTAAGATAATTTATGGCTTTGCTAGAAAACACAAAAGTATTGTCATATAAATCTTCGGCTATTTAATAGTTATGATCACAGTTTTAAATACCTTTATGTGGCACACAACCAGGCACAATGCAGCATTATGGCCATTCTCCAAGACATGGAACACCTTGGGATGGCCAATTCTAGCTCTAAAACAATGGTGGAACTTCTTCCAACAATCCATACCATACAGGGTATGAGTGTTGACATTGAAACTAATATTGTTTCGGCCATTCATCAATTTTGGCACTTAAACCAATATCATTTTGTCCATTCACCAATATTGGCTCCTAAACCGATTACATGTTGACCATTCAACCAATATTGGCACCTGAACCAATATCATTTTGTTCATTCAACAATATTGGCACCTAAACTGACATCATGTTGGCCATTCACCAACATTGCCACCTAAATTTTGTCTATGGCTGCTAGAGATCGTAGTTCTTAATTACATTTAATGCTTTATATAATAGTATTATTGATAGGGATGCCCAGTAATGTTTCTTTGCCTTGTATAAGCTGCAAAGCTACCAAAAGATTGCTCATGGAACATGAAGCGATAAATTACATATCTAATTTGTGTTTCCTCTTCATGCAGTATTGTTTTCTTCCTTTCTTTATTTGTATATGCCAATAGACTCAAAGTCAGAAGCAAGTAGTAGTCAGCATTAAAATTTCCTATTGTCTATCTTACAGCGAATTTCAAATCTAATGATTTCACTTTTTGCTTGTGATCAGAACCTTTTTTGTTTATGAATAATGACCACACTTCATTTATATTTTGCTTTTAAACAGTAATTATTTAATTTTATATATTTAGGTTGTACAAACTACTTTGAGTTGTAATTTTGTCTATTTTATAACTTTTAATTTATTCTTATGATTTAAAAAAAGATTCATGATAAACGTTATTGTGGCAAAAGGTGATAAGCCTCACCCTGGGGCCCTGCCGCCCCCCACAAAGACCGCCCCAAGCACATTGGAAGGGAGTAAATCATGGAGTCATTCGAGACATATTGTGGCAACTCCTCACTCGAGTACCAACTCGGCTATGCCTGTGGGGGCTTCATGATAATCATTATCACAATGAGGCTTGGTTGTGCTTGTCTCAATAATCATTATCACAACTCGGCTATATATTGATTTCATCCATCCATCCATCGAGCTATTTACAAATCTATATCATCATAATTATTACAGATATGTTTCGTGATACAGACTAACATTAGATAACCTTGAGTAACTGGAAGAAGAAAAAGGTTTCTTGCAATTTTTTGATGATGCAGTATTTGTGAGTCTGACTAGATTGATGCTTACCAAATGTTTTATGATACCCAAAGTTATTTTCTTTAGAAAACTGATGAGCCTCTTGGTACCAGCCACATCTAACACATGATTGAATACCAACATGCAAAAAACATTTTGGCACTTTTTCTTTGACTCTTATGCATTTCTTTTCTTGTTTACCTATGAATTACATGAAATGCTAAGTTCTGCTTACCAAATTCTTTTGCACATCTGTGTTAGCAGTAACCAAAAAGAATTTACTTTTCTTAGGCAAGCCAAGGTAAAATCTCAGAAGATGAGTTGGTGGATCGACTCATGGGCATTCTAGGTCACCTAATGCAGCGCAAGACATTGAAGGTAACTTCTCTGAGAATTTAAATTATGCTGTTGGGTGCTATTTGGTACTACAATCCCCTTCATTTTTTCTTGTCCTTGTTTGTGGTCATGAGGGCTGATCTCACATATTTTACAATTATACCAGCACGCTATTGGGTGATGATAAATTGGTGATTATAATTATTCTTTTTCAATGTGTCCTCTGAAATTTGTTGGGATTTTCTGTGCTCATTAATCTCACTTTTCTTGACGCTTCAACCAGTTCGATGGAGCAGAAAATTAGTCATGTTCTGTGTTGACGGAATATGAGTCTATGACTTATTATTTACCTAGTCTACTGATATTCCTTTTATTAAATTAAAATAATGACTGCAAATTTCAGTACTTGTGTGATAACCATAAGCTTAATAGCACGTTCCATGCTAGTATTTCTTGCTAGAATAATATGGTTCCAACCCATCACACTTCTCATTATTCTTACTAGACACTTCAACCAATTAAGTGGAGTAGGAAAGAGTTATGCCGCTCTATGTTGACTGAACATGGTTATGATTTATGATTTCCCTAGTCTAATGATATAGTTATGCCGCTCTATGTTGACTAGATATAGTTATGACATTATTTCCCTAGTTCAACTATATACCTTTTATTATGTCATAACTACAAGAGATAAAGCATCATTTTTTGCCGAAGTTTCGATCAATTATCCGGAATTGTGTAGTTTCAATATCATGTCATGCTGGCGCAGCATGTTTCAATGTTACCGAGATCAATTCAAACGTCTTTTAATTTTGTAATCTACTTCTTTACTTGTTTGCCTCTAAATATTAACCAATAACAATTAGATTGTGAATTGGAGCAATATGGTATAAACATTTAAGCAAGTATCTGACCACGCCTTACAGATACCACAATGACTATAGATTTGAGCTTTGGTTCTTGTAGCATCCTATTGAGTCCAACTCTAATTTTCCAAGAGCTGGATGAAGTAATGCTCCTATGACATATTTATATCTTGATTAATGATTGGGAGATGGAATTGGTAGATTGAGTTGGACTCACAAAGTTGGAACTGGAGCATGCACAATATGATATGGATGCATTTCAGTCTCTCCGATTCAAATGTTACTCTTCTTTATTATTGTTGTTGGTTCTCTAATTGGTGATTTTTTTCTACTTCTCTTCCTCCTGTGTCTATAGTGTTTAATCTTTTCCTCGTGACTATAGTGCTATTGTCTTGGTAGTCAAAATGATACTGGACAAGGTAGTATCTTTATTGTTACCATCATAACTATTTCGGCACGTGCATCACATTGACACACACGTGCTGTCAGAATAACAGTATGGGTTAACAGTCGGAACAACACATTTTGGTTGTGCCGACCAATATGGATCGACATTTGAAATGATGGATAGCCAAAAATATGCAAAATGATAAATAAATCAAGGCTCGCAGTTGCAATAAACTACTACATGAAATCATGAATTTCTCGTGGATAGAAATTGTAATTGCATCTATTTCGTGCTTCAATAAGTAATCAATTCTGCTTCCATCTTCATATTTTGTTATTGGTTGGGAATAGTTTTGTGGGACATGAATTCTTGTTAATGTAATTTTTTTTTCAATACATTCTCTCTATTTGATTGGTGGATAGTTTTTGTGGTATATATGATGTATTTTCATTCACTCTTGTTAATTCTTTTTCTTTCTAACATCTTTTTAGAAAAATATGAGAACAATGCTTGAGGTAGGCAATTCAGCAAAACAGCAGAAAGCTGATAGATTTCAGCAAATAAAAACGGAGGTTAATGAGATGGTCAGAGCACGTGTTTCTCAGTTGAGGCCCCAGGTAATAGTTAATTGATGCGCACGTAAATTTCTGAGATTGCATATCATTTTTTATTATTCCATAGAGGTCATTGTGGGACAGATCCATAACCCCAAATCGTTGGGATTGGTGGCTTGTTATTGTTGCCTATCATACTTTTTCATCAAACTGTGAGGCGAGAAATTTTCATATTATCAAAGATTTTATTTCAGCTATTGCCTTTTCGGTTCTTATGTTGCATTTGTCTTTTCGGTTCTTTTTGCAGATCAGTTTTATATGTCGTGGAACAGCTTTACAGATGGGCCTTTCAGTCGTTATGTATATGCATTAGTAAATTCTATTGTTCAATAGTTATAGAAGTCCACTGAATGCATGCTATCTCAAAATTTCTTAGCCCATGCTATTATATAACGTTACATGATGCTACTGGTCATATAAAATTGCGTTATCTTTTTTATCCAACAAACTAGTGATACCTGTGAGCTTTTATTTGTCTTGTCTGGGAATTCCTTGGACTTCAAAATTAGAATATTAAATACTTGTCTTTGATCGATTATCCTTGTATACTATTTGGTCACTGTACTAGTGAATTTTTTGGTTTTATTATGCTTCTTTTTTTATTGGATTATTTGAAGCTTCTTTTTCACTTTAAATTTGGCATCATCAACTCTTGCATCTGAATTGTTTGCAGAATTCATATGCATTCTTATTTAAGATCCGTGCTTACTTTGGATTTGTTCATATGCAGAATTCATATATCGACCAGAGTTTCTTGTCTAATGGTCTCAATATTTGTTGGATTACATTATCATCTCGTATATGCTATATGATGCTTCTACATTATCATCTCGTATACACTATATGATGCTTCTTTAGTTTTGGTAACCTGTGTTCTGACTCTTCTGAGCCTCTTAGGCTCTTTCTTTTTTCCAGATGCAGTTTCTTGATTAACGATACTCTCCCTGTTGTTTGAAGTTCTCTTAAATTAGTTATTTTTAAAATTGTTGATTTTTTTCATGTCAATTTCCAGAGTAAGCTTTGCTTTTCCAGTTCAGCAAGTGGTACAGTTGCTGAAGGAGACAACAAAATAGAAGAAAAGTAAGTCCTTGAAGATTTGGCGTTTTTTTTTCATTTTTTTTAACTCTTTGAACTTTGCAAATGGTTCATGGTTGATAATTGTTTTCTCATTTTCTCTGTGAAAGTCAGCTATTCAGAATCAGACCCTTTATAATATTTAAAATCCATGTTTTTCTTATTGAGTTCTTGGAACTAATGTTGAGACCAAATATTTAGTGTGTTTTTTTAATCTGTAATTTTTATCAATTTTCTTTTTAACAAGTCAAAACTATTGATCCAATGCCAATGATTCTTCCTTAGGACCCACGATGGTTTTGTGAATGCATCTTAATAATTTAACTTGCACATAATTGTAGCTCCGGCCTCTCAAACTGTTTCATTCTTGACAAAATCTTCTCTTCTTTGGTGAACAGGACATCAGAACATGGAATTTCTGGTAGGGAACCTTCTGAAACTCATTTTCTTTCCTTGTTTGATTGTGTCATTTAGTTCTAATACATCAAATGTTTGCTACTTTGCTTTAAGCTGTCATTTAGTTCTAATACATCAAATGTTTTATTTTTAATAAAGAGGTGACACTTTTGTCACATAACATTACTGTGCCTTTGTAGGTGGTTTTTAGAACACTGTTAGCTTCCTTGGTGCCTATAGTTGGTTTCAACGCAGTGATGACATCTGAGCATTTTGCTTCGTTTTTGGTTTGTCATTCAATATAAAATCTCATGACATACTATTTTTCTATGCTTTATGAGAGTTATATGACTTAAGGACCAAAATTTTGTTGGTACTTGCTTCATTCTGCAAGATATATGACTGATGTTAAGTTCCCTTAAGAAATTGCTACTATTTAGTATGAATAGTTTCAATCTACATTCTAACAGTACCATGTTTACATAACATAATCTATAATCTTATTTAAGTAACTTGCTACTTTACTGAGAGCCATGTTGCAACTTGATGATGATGAGGTGCGAGTTTCTGCAACAAAAGTCATGGAAATCATGTCTCAGGTACAACATCTTTTATGTGATTGATTTTTGGGATTTGTGTCTATTGCAAGACAGTGGTCTGAAGTTGATTACCATATTTGGTCTAGCTGTGAAATGATAGATGAATCTACTATTAGAGAAATACTTACAACAACTTGCTACAAATGCTTCTGCTTCGTTTTAGTTTCTTTAAGATGCTTTATGAGATTTTTTGTATACTTTTGTTTTATTTTGCATTGAGGCACTGATGTACAATCTTATTTATTCTCAGTACATGGAAGATAATGAGTTCCAGGATCTGCTACAAGTACTTATGGATATGACTGAATCTGCAACCTAGTTCATTAGACATAGATCTTTTCAGTTAAAGAATGGGAGTGGCCTAGTAAGACTTGCCGTTGAGCGTTGTGCTCTGCATATTTTTCAGTTAACAAAAGGTCAGTGTTACATTGATTCTGTTTATCATAATCTCTAATAGTTCATCTAGGTATGCTTTATATTCTTTTTAGTTGTCACATATGGAAGCAGTCTTATCTGTGTGTATATAATCTCTTATCCCAATTTATTATTTTTATGCAGTGTTAAAGCAGATCGAGTTAACAAGCAGTCCCAAAGAACAACTTGTGAATGATGAAGTTTTATAGAACTTGTGAATTGAGATATTTTTTGTATTTAATATGGAATACAAACACTTTTGTAAATAATGCACTGTATTATAAGTAAATTTTGTAAACTATTATCAGTGTAAATTGTGAATATTATCAATTGTGAATAAAAATGCTTGTAAATTGTGAATATTATCAATTGTGAATAAAAATGTTTATAAATTGTGAATATTATAAATTGTGAAAAACACTGCCTATTAAAAAGACAACGTTTTTTAAGTAACAATACACAACACGATTTTTGCGTTGTCTTTGTGCCAAACCACAACGCTTTTTCCGCGTTGTCTTTGATACCCGACTTTTAACAACAGCGTCAATAACAACGCTTTTTAAAAACCAATAGACAACGCGAAAAAAGCGTTGTCTTTGCTCCAAACCACAACGCGGAAAAAGCGTTGTCGTAGATATACTTTCTACAACGGCTTCATCAACATCGCTTTTTAAGCATTAACGACAACGCAGAAAAAGCGTTGTTGTTTAACTTTTTTCTTGTAGTGGCTTCAGATTTGTGTTTCATTAAGAACACATACCCGAATCGTGAGTGATCATCGATAAAGGTAATGAAGTAGCTATAGCCTCCTTGTGCAAGAGTTGACATTGGTCCACATACATCAGTATGTATTAGACCAAGCAATTCTCCCACTGGTTTACCTTTTTCGGAAAAGGGTAATTTGGTCATCTTGCCTTTTAAGCATGATTCGCATGTATCAAATGAACCAGGTTCAAATGATTCCAGAATTCCACATCGGTGTAATTTGGTCATGCGTTTCTTGCTTACATGGCCAAGACGACAATGCCACTTATAGGAGTCTATTTGATTATCTATTCGAGCATGTTTGTTGCTAACTTCGATATTGAAAATGTCACCGGATAAATCTAACGTGTAGATACCATTGCATAAAGTTCCGGTCCCATAAAGAACATCATTTAAAGTTATGTAACAGCAATTGTTACTAAAAGTTAAATAGTAACCCCTTTTCATTCAAGCATGAAATAGATACAATGTTCTTTATTAACGAAGAAACAAAATAACAATTATCCAATTCTAAGACAAGTCCAGTAGGGAGCTTTAGCAAATATGTTCCGATGGCAATAGCAGCAATCTTTGCTCCATTTCCAACTCGCAAATTCACTTCTCCCTTGACGAGTCTTCTTCTATTCCTTAGCCCGTGTATGTCATTACATATATGTGAGCTATACCCAGTATCAAGTACGCAGGTGTACGAGGAAATAGAGTGACATTCAATAACAAAGATGCCTGAAGAGGATGGGGCATCGGATGCCTTCTTCTTCAAGGACTCAAGATAAACCTTGTAGTTTCTTCGCTAGTGGCCCTCCTTGCCGCAATGATGGCAAGTGCCTTTTGGTGCCTTTTCAGTCCTTTTGGCCTTAGTTAACTTATTGGTGTCCAAAATGGAACGCAAATTCAGAGAAGACATGATCAGGTGATTATCCTAGAAATACAAATTGAGGTTATGTGATGAGAATGATAAAGAATGCATCAATATGCATTAATTAAATCTTATTTATTTTTCGAATTGAATAACTCTTTTTATCAATTCAGGAGATCGTAGGAACATCTCCAAATAGGTTGATATCCAACCATAGATAAGAACAACCATGGCTGGAGTCCATCAAGTTATTCTTAGCTATGAAGGTAGGTAATTATACCGATTACATATTACACATATGTAACTATCACATTATGCTATCAACTAATTAAATGTTTGCATATATCATTGGGTTGTTAACTCATTAACAAGTATGCAACAATATACATAGCACCCAACTGCACCTCTCTTTACATCGACCTTGGCTGTGGCACAACAAATCGATGCTCCAAGCTTAAGGCTGACCCATTAATCAAGAAATAGTTTTAATATGGTTGGAGCTCATTCAACCGTTTAGTCAGGCTTGGATGTGTCCAACAACCAAAACTAAGGATTGACCTCTGACTCCAACTATATTAATCATAAACTAATTCCATGGTTTGAACATGTTGAGGTTCAAGCCGTGCATGGATGTGTCCATCAACCCAAACGAGAAACAAAACTTCGGTTCTAACCATATTAATGGAAGGTGTTGGCCTTAATATTTTGTAAGGGGTTTTGGGTCTCATCCTTTTCTTTTAAGCACATTCATGACATATAATTATGTCATGTATTAACGATTTCCTTAATAAAGTATGTATGTGACTTAATTTATCTAGTCTCATTAATTGAATTAGGAACCAGATTTCCTAATTCTAATTTCATACTTTATTCAAGGAATTGTTTTGGGAAACAATTTCCTAAATTGTCATAATCAATTTCGGAAATAATATGTTTAAGACTTTGATTTCTCTAAATCAAATCTTATTAAATTAAGAGACAGATTCCCTTAATTCAACCACATATTATTTTCATGAAAATCTTATTTAAGGAAATATACTCTATAGGAAACAATTTTCCTAATTAATTTTGGAGACAATAATATGTAACAGCATCATCTCATAAATCAAATAAGGAAATTATAGTTTGAGAATCACCTCAAAATTTTCAAGATTTGATCACATATTTTATTTATGAAAAATTAATATCAATAACTTAATTTGGACGGCTCCCCGAGGCTCAATCCAAAATAAGAATTTATTGATAATATAATGTGGACGGCTCCCTGAGGCTCAATCCAAAATAAAGAATTTTATAAATAATTTAATTTCTAATTATGAATTTAAATGCCAATTAATATTCCCATAATTTGTCTAGACTTTCTTGAAAGAAAGTGCCCAAAATTGCGAGCTTTCCATAAATGGAAAGTTTCCAAAAATAAAAGGTTTTCAGAATAATTGTAAGTTTCTGGTACAAAGAAAACTTACGTTTTTCCAAAATTAAAAATTTTCCAAAATAGAAAATTTCCAAAATTGAAAAGTTTCCAAAAATGGAAGGTTTTCACAATTATCATAAAATTTTAGAAACAGAGATATTTCAAAAGTTTGCGAAATTTCATGAGGATTTCCAAACTTTGAAATTCCTAAATCGAAAATTTACCATAATTGGAAAGTTTCCATAATTGAAAAATTTTCCAAAATTGAGATCATGACAAAGTTTTCCGCAAAACAATTATATGATTATGTCGAACACTAACCGGCTCTGATACCACTGTTGGGGTCGGGTGCATGTTGACATGGATGCGGGTTTGTAATTTTAAAATTAATTACGTGCAGCGGAAGGTTTAGCATAAATAATTTTTCAAATTATTTAACCACACATCTAAGCATACAACTTTATCTTGTGTAGACATGATCATATATTTAAAATTTTGCAAAAACGTAAACTAATTTACGTATTACCTCGCATAACTCGAAGGAAGGGACGAGATCCAACCATAAGCGTCCCTCGGAAGCTCCGCCTCTATTCGCGTCCACGCCGAGTATCTTCGGGATGACTTCGCAAAGCCACGAGTTTCGTGTTCTCGAGAACTACTAGATTCTCCGAGAACGCGACAAGAAAACCAAGAGAGAAGTAATCACATTGGAAAAACTCACTACCAAGGTTGGCCGGAATCACAATTCCGGCGAGAAGGAGGAAGATGACTTGCGCCCAATCCCAAGGTGATGATGGCCGGAGAGGAAGATCATCCCAACGGAAGAACTTCGTCGCCTCGGTGCTTCTCCTTGTGCTCACGGCAAGAAGAAGGGAGAGAAGCCTTGTGGCCGGCCAAGAGAAAGAAGGGAGGAGAGGGAGAGAGCCCAGGCAAGAATACTTCGATTGATTTCCAAGCCTTGCCTTGGATCCTTTATATAATGGTCTCTCAACCGCCAAGTCTCTTTTTTCTTATGGAATAAATTTTCTATGACTTTTCCATCATGCCAAGTTTTATCATATTTTAATTCATGATAAAAACCGACCAAGTCTTCCTTTTTTTCTTATGGAATAAATTTTCTTATCATGGTAAATCAATCCATGATTGATTTTATAAAATAAAATAAACCAATCCATGGTTCATTTTAATTTCCATGAAAAATAAACCAAACCTTGGTTTATTATATAAAAATTTATATCATCCATAATTTTATAAAACAAACCACACTTGGTTTATTTTATAAATTGAACCAAAACTTGGTTCTCTCCCTTTGTTGTGGTCGACCAAGCAAAGAGGATGGAGACCCTCTTTGGTTGGCCCATCCAAGCCACGCCCCAATGAATTAAACTCATTTAATTTATCTATTAAGTCTTCAAAAGACTTAGCCATTTTACACTTCCGATGCATATCTGATAAATTCAGATTCGACTTATCGTTTGGCTCAACCAAACCTAATCTCTCTTGATTGGAAAATTTAATTTTCAACTCGTTTTAAATCCCTCGGATTACTCGTAGTGCATGTGACTAAATAGGCTTTCGATTTATGTTGGTCGTCTATAATTAACCAATTATAGAACGATCATGAGTGGCACCTAGTAGTACATCATGATCCCCAATTAATCGAAAGATCAACGGTTGACCTCAGAAACTATTCTGAAACCCTTCAGCAGCTATAATGAATCGTGCCCCATTCCCTTCACCATCTTATACCCACTTGGTTCAGGACATGGTCTATGTGTGTCAGTCCCCACTAGGCTGACTACGTCACACCTAGCCCAAGTAACATTTTCTCGTCCTACGGATTCTAATCACTCTCATGTATTTAAGAGATTCATACTCTGAACATGTCATGCTCTGGCCAGAGGCTTCGAGTAACAATCCGACGATAGGCCTTGGGTATACATCTCCTCGCAAGGAGTGGTGAATCCTTTATAGGCTGTTCAAACATCTTCGGGCACTTCGGCTTATACCCAATCATCCTGGGTCCACACCTCCTTGGAGATGCTTGCTTAAGATGTCAAAGTATAAGTCTCCGTGACCAAGATGACTTGAACACCGCAAGTCAAAGGAACATCGCACTTAAGCTGCAGTAAGAACTTCATTGACATATCTATATGTAGACTACCATATGAAGTTTTTACAGTCAGTCACTCCAATGAACTAGTTCCCTTAACTAGTATTCATGTTTATCTCCGAACATCCCAATATCACCAGCCAGTGAGAATCAGCTGATTAGAGAATAACTCATACTAGTCTCAACAGAATTGATAGTGTCCGTATTTATCAATTCATCGACTAGGGACAATTTCAATACTTCACAATTGCACATGTAGAGATAATCACTAGTTGTGAATTCATCACAAATTCTCTTATGCTGTGAATTGTATTGCGGACATTCAGTAAATGAGTTTAAGATCTCAATCAAATACATAAACATGTATACTCAAATAGTGAATATTCATTTATTAAAATAAATGATTACAATCATAAGGCGATTGTCTTAGGATATTTTTCTCATATCACTAACAGACCAAGCCTATGTACCCCGAGCATCCACAACACCGTGAGGTATTAGAGTTTTTGATTCTTGGTTGGGAGTTCGTAGCACCCAGACCAAGCCTAAGTACCTCGGGCATCCGCAGCACCTCGAGGTATTAGGGTTTTTATTCTTGGTTGGGAGTTCGTAGTACCCAGACCAAGCCTAAGTACCCCGGGCATCCGCAGCACCACGAGGTATTAGGGTTTTTGAGTCTTGGTGATGTATTAGCACTTTGGTGAAGGCACCTTCCTTTATTACATGAATTCGCTGCAAGGCAACAAAAAATACACAGCGCGGGTACACAATATACGAGGTAAGTCTTACTGAGAACGAAAGGGTCGGAGATAGTTGGCCTGCCCTGGCCTCTTGAGCCTTTTGTTCCTTTCCCCCTGTGCCTGACTGCTTCCTCCAACTAGCCTTCTGGAGCCCTTGGGTTTTTCCGGAACTCTGACCTGACTTCCCCACTGTAGCATCGCCGAGACACTAGCTGGTCCCCCTTGACTTCCGCCACTCGGTCGCCTACGGAGAATTTTATCTTCTGGTGGTAGACAGAAACCACCGCCTGGAAGACACTGAGTGTCGGGTGGCCTAAGATGGCGTTGTAGGATGAGGGAGCGTCCACAATCAAGAAAGGTGTCCTCCTGGTCCTCTCAAGCACGTCGCTACCCAATGAGAGTGATAGGGTGATTTACCCTATAGGTTGTACTCGGTACCCCGTAAAGCCAAACAGTGGGGTCGAGACCAGGAGTAGCTCATCTTTGTCGATCTGCATCTGGTCCAGAGCTGCCTTGTACAGGATGTTCACGGAACTTCCTGTGTCCACGAAGATGCGCTTAACCTCGTAGTTGGCGATGCGGGCAAGGATTACTATGGCGTCTTCATAGGGAGCTTCCACTTCTTCCAAGTCTGCTGGACCGAAAGAGATTGTAGGGTCGTGCTCCTGGCTCTGACTCATCCCGATTGAGTAGTTTTCAAGTCGCGGGGTATGAGACTTCCTTGCCCGGTAGGAATCTCCTCCAGTGGGTCCCCCAGAGATTACTCCAACATGTTCCGAGGGTGGGCCACGTACAGGGGCCTTGCCCTTCCGGGGATCTATTTCTAAGGAGGGAGATCGGCGGGGTGCAGACCCTCGACTCCTTCCTTGTGACCATGACCAAGACCGCTGTCGGGTCTTATTTTCTCCGACTTGCTGATGCCGAGGAGAAAGGCTTCGCCGTGAAGATCTTCGGTGATACCCCGCTTTATTCCACTTTCTCTGAGGTTTGGTGTCTGTCTCCTCACTCAATTTCCTCTTCAAGGCATGACACTCCTCGGTGGAGTGTGTTGTACTGCTGTGGAAACTGCAGTACTTCGCCAATGGCTCCGGTTGCTCAGTATCCACCGTCTCGACCAGCCTTCGCTTGTCAGCCCACTGGTCCTTCCCGAGGTGAAGGTCCTTTCCTGGAGTGGGAGCTGGGGGTTCCCTCCTTTCGGACCAGGGAACCGCTTGAGGGAGGACTTCGGCTGGTTCCTTGCGACGGGCGTATTGCATCTCCTCCACGTTAACGGGCTTGACAGAATGCCCCAGTAGAACATCGAAGCTGATGGGGGGCTTCTTCACCAGGGATCGGAAAAAATTCCCTTCCACGAGCCCTTGGGTGCAGGCACTCACGAGATTTCCGACATTGCACTGGGCACGTCTTGTGCCACCCTATTGAACCGGTGGATGTACTCTTTGAGCGGCTCTTTCGGCATCTGCTTGAGGGCGAACAGATTGAGTGTCGTCTTCTGATAGCGTTGGCTACTAGCGAAGTGGTGGAGGGAGGCGGCTCTAAACTCCGCAAAAGAGTTGATAGAGCCTTGTGGCAGCCTCTGGAACCATCGTTGGGCTGCTCCAGACAAGATGATCAGGAACACTCGGCACTTTACACCGTCAGTATACTGGTGCAAGAGTGTCGCATTTTTAAACTTGCAGACATGATCCTCCGGATCTTCCCATCATAATCAACGATCCCAAACCCACTAAACTGCTTCGGCATGGGGTCTTCCATAATCTCAAATGAGAAGGAAGTAGAGGGAGCCTTATGGGAGACCTTAGGTTCCTCCCTTTTCCCTTGTCCCTCTCGTGTCATTGCGTGTTGAAGGCTACCGAGTTGGCCTTCTCGATATCTCCAGGAGAGTCTCTCCGGGGGCCTGGGGTTGCTCCGTCCTGTCACCCTAATGGTGTGACGGATCTTCGCGAGTGCGAGATGGAGACTCTAGGGATCTCCTCCCGTACAGGAGCCCCTCGCTGCGAGGCGGCTTGCTCGACTTGGTGCTGCTCGAGCGCTTCTTTGATGGCGTTGGCCACCAAGCGATCCAGTTCCTCTCTCGTCAGGACAATGGATTGTTTCTTCAGCCCTGCCATTGGTGCTCCTTCTAGTGCTTTATTGGTTTCCCACAGACGACGCCAAACTTGTTCCGGAAGGATTCGACGTCGACAGCCAGTCACCAGGGTTCAGCCCACGCGGATACTGACGTTAGGGGAGGAACTCTGCACCCTGCGAGAATAACACGAGCGTTAGGGGAACACGCCGGAGGTTGTCCGGCGAAGCCCACTCCGACGCTCAAGTCAATGCCTTGGTGGAGAAGAGGGAGATAAGGCAAGACAGTATATGTGTAGTAAAGTATGTGTAACCCCCCTTACCGGAGGGGTTGGAATACCTTTTATACCTGAGGCGGCTGCCTTGGCGCGTCCCATGATCTATGCCACGTCCCCCCCTTCGTCGGTTACAGGATAGTCTTTGAAACGGTTCACGCCGTCATTAAGTGTGACCCATTGCGACATTTAAGGGTCATGATAACTCCATGATAGGGGATGCTTATCCACAGATCCGAGAAAAAAGGGGGGGACCGTTACTTGAGATCGAATGTTGCTTGGGCTACACTTCCCCGAGGTGATCTCGGGGTCTTCTGGCCCGGGAGGTCGTGGGCGCTTCGCTTCCCCAAGGTGGTCTCGGGACCCGACTTCCCGGGGTGATCCCGGGAGGGGTTTTCTGATCTGATCTCTAGGGCGTGTTTACCGTGGGAAGGCCCCGCAGGATCCCCTTCCCGAGAGTGTCCCGGGAGCTCTGAGAGAAGAGTCGCTCAAACTCGCTATATCTTACTACCCAGCTTCTTCAGCCTATGTATCCGCTACGGGCTATTCAGCCTCATCATAACCTATTTGAATTAAAAGATCCTTATCACATTGTAGGTAGGAAGCATGACATAGAAGAAAAAATAATACACCATTTAGATTAAGTAAAGTTTTAATCAATTCATGTGAATAGTATTAATAGTTAAATATAATAGATCACAATTGGATATGCATATGTAGATGATTATACAAATTCAATCTAAATCACAAATCCTAAATATAATATGTTTTCATAAATAAAGCCGAATAAAATAGCTAAAGGATAGTACATAAGATAATTCAATCACGTAAGTTTCGTAATACTAAGTCAAATTCAATTACAATGAAGGCATAAAAATAAATGAAAATTTTAAGAACACATAAATTGTTGGGAAAAAAATCTATAATCTAAAATTTATTAGCTTTGGAGATGATGATGAAAGTTTCGATATGGTCCTAGATGAGTAATTTTTTAGCTAGAATACAAATCAAAAAATAGAATGTGTAGTTGGAAGGAAGCTTTTTTACTAGAGGTCACGCGACGGGAAGGATGAGATAATGTGACGAGAAGAGAAAAAACTAATGCGGTGAAGGACGAGCTAATGCGGTGAGATGAGGATGACCTTGAAATTTTTTGGGAACACAGCAACTGGTAAGGATAAGAACCGGACTTCCAAATTGCTGAGAACAAAGATGCTAGTAGAAGTGAAGAAGCCGATGATGCACGAGTTTCGAATGGAAGATGATGCGATATAGGAACTAGTTAGGGTTTTATGATTTTGGCGATAAAGAGGTTTTACAATTTCGTTGAAAGTTTTTTTTATGAAAAATGAAAAAGTTGTTTGGTTGGAGATGGCTCGGAAAGAATTCAAACTTTCTCCCTTGCTTCGGACGAGGATGAACGTGACATGAATGGGGACAGGATAGTGCGGAGGGTAAAATTGGTATCTCATAAGTAATTTGATAATTATAAAAAGTGGCGGATGTAAATTGGGTAATTGGAAAAGCTTAGGGGTAAAAAGTCCAAGTACATATATTTTTTATTTAAAATTATCATTCCTAATTTGTACATTTAGAAATTAACAAATCGGGTTCAACTTATGTAAATAGAGAATTTTAGGGGATACATTGAAATATCTTTTTTTCCCCCTTATAAGCCTTTAAATTCCAAAGCATTGTAAACCCTAACAAATCGACCGGCACTAAAAAAATCTCTGAAGCAGGAGAAAGAACCATGGCGGACGAGTCGAAGCCCTTCTTTCCGGTCGAGAAAGCTCACCACGTTAAGCCGCCGCCGCCGCGCCGCCCCCGGGCCAACACCCAGGAGTCCCGCTTTTGGCGCTACTTCCGCCACTCCGAGCTCGCTTCCGGTCTCATCCTCCCCGTCACCGCCCTCGAGTTCTCCCCAGTGGCCCCCTTCCATCTTGCCGCGGCCTGCTCTGCCGCCGTGCACCTCTACGACGGCGGCGCCTCTCCCTCCCTCGCCCCCCTGCCCCATTCTCCTCTCTCTGGATTCTCCGATGTCGCCTACTCCCCATCCTTCCGCTGCGACGGATCCCTTCTGGCAGCCGGCGGAGAGTCCGGCCTCGTCCAGGTTTTCCGCCTTGACAAGGCTGGACCGCCTCTTCGCCGCCTCAGCGCCCACGCTCGCCCCGTTCGTCTCGTCCGCTACCCTCGTCTAGAGGACAAGCTCCACGTCTTCTCCGGCGGAGATGATGCTCTCCTTGTCTACTGGGACGTTCCCTCCGAGACCCAGCTTATCGCCTTCCCTGGCGCCCACCGTGACTACATCCGCGCTGGGTCACCCTCGCCGACCAGCCCCGAGGTCATGGCCACTGGCTCTTATGATCATTCCATCAAAATCTGGGACGTTCGTGTTCCATCAGGTTCGAGCGCCATCCTCAGCTTCAGCCATGGGGATCCCGTGGAGAGTGTGGTATTCTTGCCTTCTGGTGGACTTCTCGCCACTGCGGGTGGAAATGTTGTCAAGATTTGGGATGTTATTGGTGGTGGCAGGTTGATTCACACAATGGAGGGCCACAATAAGACTGTCTCTGCGCTGTCTCTTGGTAGGGTTGGAAACACAAGTACGGCCCTTGGAGGTGGAGAGCCCAGACTCCTTAGTGTGTCTATCGATGGGTACATGAAAAGCTTCGACTTTGCAGCCTTTAAAATCACACACTCCATGAGGTACCCTGCGCAGCTGCTTTCTATCGGTTTCTCCCCGTCTGGCAATTCTCATGTTGTTGGGACATCAAATGGGGTCATTTACATGGGAATGAAAAAGAAGCTGCTGCAAGAAGAGAATGGAACTGGAAGTGCTAGTATTTTTGATGGGTATGCTCCTGAGCCTAAGAAGCAAGTTCTAAACCCAACCAACTATAGATACTTTCACAGAGGTCAAACTGAGAAACCACGAGAGACTGATTACCTGATCAAGAGAGCACCAAAGGTGAAGCTTGCCGAGCATGATAAGCTTTTGAAGAAGTTTAGGCACAGGGAGGCTCTTGTTTCAGTTTTGAGTAAAAAGGATCCGACTAGTACAGTTGCTGTGATGGAGGAGCTAGTGATCAGGAAGAAACTGCTCAAATGCGTGGCTAATTTGGATGTTGATGAGCTTGGTTTGCTTCTGTGTTTCCTGCACAAGTATGCTACCATGCCACGTTATGCAAGGTTTCTAATGAACTTAGCAAATAAGGTTATTGAGATGCGTCCAGAGGATATTCAATCAAATAAGCATTTGAGCAAATATGTTGGAAGTCTTAGGCGCAGAGTTGCAGAAGAAATCATGATACAGCGTTCTTTGCAAGAGATACAGGGAATGATTTCACCTTTTCTCATAATAGCTGGGCGTTGAGCTTCTCCATTCCTTTGCTTGAATACTTGTGTGAGTACGTATCCATTGACTATGCATGTGTTGTCTTGGTTCATGGTATTACGCATCAAAATTCTGTTAAATTAATTTGGCATTCTCGTGATGGCTTACTAAAGTGTTTTTATCGTGTTTATTCTATCTGTCAACTAAGGCTAAATTAGCAAACTCAATTTTATCTACCAGATGTATCTTTTTATTTGGGAGCAAATTCTGTATGTCTGACAGTGCAACTGCTGCATATTGGATATTGTGGAAACCTTAATCTGATTAGAGATTATTTTGTTTCATGGTATTGTATCAGTATTCAACTTTTGTTCTGATGATTTGTTATACAACCTCCAAGTTAACCAGTGAGTTGGTTCCTTGTCTGTTTCTTCCTCGAAATGCCATCTTTATTGATTTAGTTTTAACCCTCTATTAAGTCTATTGCTCAGCCTGTTAAACCTATACTCTCCATTTGAACCTACACAACCATAGAAAGTATCAAATAGAGTTTTTATCCGTGACATCTTCAATAGAAGCACAATAAACTCAAAAGTGATATAGATGAACAAGTGAAGGATGTTAACTGATTTTTCAACTAGAGGTCAATGTTATTATCATCATCAAATCGTGCTAGTCCTAACTTTTTGGATTGTCTATGTGGATATTATCCCTTTACTGAATTCTGCTCGGGGTTATAATATTGCTAGTAATGTATAGTCATCTTATCTGAATTTCATATTTGTGCTTTACGCACTTCTCATGTGAAACCAGATTGACAATTGGTACTATTCACGAAAATTTCATTTGTGAGACTTCATTTTAGATACCTGAACGTCTCTAATTGGAGAAGAAAGGATATGAGGAGATAAATCAAATTTATGATATTTAATTCATTTCCTGCTTAGTTCTTATACTTTGATATTCATTCCTGCCTTGGTTAATTGATGGCAAACCTAGAATGAATAACTGTCTCATCTTTGTTATTATTATTATTATTTTCTATTTTCCATCTTATGTTTGTTCCATATCCTTTGCAGTTTGCAGATTGAGTGGGTTTAGCAAAAGCACCTGCAGTCTCATAGCATCTGAGCATATACTAATGGCAGTCAGAAGATCTAGCAGGGAGCTTCCTAGTCTTTGCTGCTATATCAAATTTTGCAGTCTTTAATTGCCTTGCTTTTGTAATCAGATGAATTCCTCTGGCCTGATGAGGGAATCGGTGTTTGATGTTACCTGTTTATTATTTTTGGTTTTTGGATAAATAGAAGAACATGTATGTTATTCTGCTGTTATTTATCAAACGGCTAGATTTACAAGGCATGGAAACTTTTCGTGTTATGTACATTTTATTTATTGGAATTTTCTGAATCACATGGGTTATCTTTTTTTAGGAGTCGGATTTTTGATGTTTCATCTCCATTTATTATATTCATCTTCATCGGATTTTTAATTTTTTTTTCTCCATGCCTATAGGATAGAATATTCATTCATATATCTATCAGATAGTTTTTATATTAATAATTTTTTTTTATTCAATTATCATTATTTAATAAAAATATATTAGAATTTCCATCCTATAAAAAAAATATTTAGGTAGGATATAAATAGGTATCTTAAAAAAAACTCCGTATAAGAAAATAAAGAAAATTGACATTCCTAATTCTTTTACCCGTTTTCCATATATTTTTAGGGGTACTTGGTAAGCTGGTTTAGAAGGAGGAATGAAAATAAAATTTATTTTATTTTTATTTATGATGTTTGGTATATAAAAATCGGAATTAAAATATGAATATGATATTATGTATACCAAACACCCTCTTACTCTTTTTATTTTATAAATATATTCACTAGTTAATAATGAGGCTTAGTGAGCAAAAGTTTAAGTTAATACATATACCGTCGAAACGATTTATATGATGGATAAGGTCAAATGTTTAAATTTAAGTGTTTAAATAGTTTTGTTGTGTATAAGCTTATCACAAACTTTACAATTAATCAAATTACCGGCTAAAACCTAAAATGAAGGGATAGAAAGAAATTATGGGTACCTTCTTTGTGCCCTGTGACTATATTCAAGTATTTCAGGACTAGATTCGTGGCAAAAATGGAACCCAAACAAATTGACGATTAGATGTAAAGGTGGATAAAGACCCAAGCACGAGGAAGTTTCAGGTACGAAAGTCTAATGAATAAGAGGTTCATCTAGTATCAAGTAACAATTCTTACGAAACTGGGATAAGATAATCAGTTGATTGATATCATGATCAATCGACTAATACACTGAAAACACTTTCAGATTAGACTATTAGTCGATTGATGAAATCAATCGATTGGTGTCGATTTGAAGAATAGAAGCGAGTAAGACTTGCTTGTTTTGACTGAAGTGATCGGTTGACTGATGTTGGACATCGGTTAGCTAATCACTACAAAAAAAAAAAACTAATTTAGCAATAAATTTTTATAATGAACAAAGTTTGTCATAAATTAACAATAAAATTTACAACAAGAAAAATATAATCATCGCAAATTCGCAACAATATTTACGATAAAAAAATATTTTCTCCATAAATTAGCAACAAAACTATTTCATCGCCAAATTTGTCACTACAAATTCGTCGCTAAATTCGTCGTCAATTGACGATGAATCGTAGATTTGTCCCCAAATTAACGACAAATCCAAAATTCGTTTCCAAATTTAAAGATCTTCTCCAAGTGTAAAAAAACGACTGAGATCTCAAAATTGACGACGAATCTAGGATTCGTGATTAATTCAGTGATAAATCTTGGATTCATCACCAAATTTAAACTACTTTGTCAAATTCCTAAATTGGTTGAGCTCTCAAATTTGCTGATGAATCTTGGATTCGTCACGAAATTTAAACATCTTCACGATGGTCGAGATCTCAAATTTTGCGACAAATCTAGAATTTGTTGCCAATTGATGATGAATTCGAGATTCGTCACCAAATTCAAAGATCATCATCAAAATCTGTCTGGATCTCAAAATTTAGTGACGAATCCAAAATTTATCACCAAATTAGAAATGAATCCAGAATTCATCTCCAAATTGGTGATGAATCTAGGATTCATTTCCAAATTGGCCACAAATTTAGGATTTGTCGTCAAATTGAGATTCGTAGCCAAATTTAAACATCTTTGCTAAATTCATAAATTGGATGAGATCTCAAATTTGGTGACGAATCTAAGATTTGTCACCAACTTTAAACAACTTTGCCATAGCCGAGATCTCAAATTTTGTAACGAATCTAAGATTTATCGCCAAATTTGATATCCAAGCCGTGGCGAAGATGTTTAAATATGGTGATGAATCTTTCCCATGGCTAGGATCTAAAATTTTGCTATGAATCCAGGTTTCGTTGCCATTAGCAACGAATTTTGGATTCATCGCCAAATTGAAAATCCTTCGTCAAAATCTATTGGGATCTCAAATTTATTGATAAATCCAAAATTCATTGTCAAATTAGCAATGAATCCGTGATTCGTTTCAATTCTTCTCCAAAAACCTTAACATAAGAACTTATCCTGATCCCCAACCTCCAAATCTGCCCGATCCATCGATTACCCCAACTCCCCCGATCTAGTGATGGCAATTTTAGTGAGCTTGGAGAGGTGTGGGCAATAAGCTTCCTCCCCACTCCCCACTCCCCACTCCCCTCGTCTCATTTGTCAAACCCTCTCACCTGTCGGATTTGGTTGTCGCACCCTCAAGGTCAGCCTTGAGGGTTGGGTGACCGCGTTGAGGCTGGCTTGCCACTGTGGCTGGTCGACCGCTGAGGCAGGCCAACTGCTATGGCTAGCCGACTAGTGAGGCAGGCCAGCCACCGTGGACGAATAAGTGTTGGATTATTTGAGTGAGCTTTAATTAGCAAATTTATGATTTCCCCATATGAGAAAAATATGAAAAAAATAGATTGATGCATTATTCAAATGCTCAAAGGAAAGATCATTTAAAGATTAATCTGTATTGCAATTTTGGACATCTATTTTTTAGCTCTTATGGTCGGACTTACATAGATAAATATCTTGTTTGTGCGCACTTATATTTGATAGTTGACTTCGTAATGTTGTTTGTGCAAGGTCTCATTTTGGCATGAGCTTCGTGTATTCGGAGACACTCATTTTTGTTTGCTTATTTTAGGTATATTTATACTCATTACTTTTTATTGCTTGTTGATTTGATCCGCTCAATACTTTTTACATCAAGAAAATTATTAGGCAATTTAAATATTATAGTTCATTACCTTCATCTTTATCCTCAAATATAGTAACTATATTTTTATTTTTAGCAAAAATGTATTGTATTCAATTTTTTGGATGAGGATATTATAGTTCATTTACCTTTTGTTCAATTACTTGAAATCAAGTTTGTATCATTGTGTTTAAGATAGACAATTTATATCCAATCTTATAGATAGCATGTTTTGTATCCAATCTTTTGTATGAGCTATTAAAATGATTTTTGAATAACATTTTTTTCTAGAATATTTTGTATCCTCTTGCTTTGCTTTCAAGTAAATTGTTACTATATGGATTGTGTGATGAAAATAGAAAAAAATACAAAAATAAATGAGTTGGATGTATAAAAAGAATGTACCTGAACATCAAGATTTAACTGATGAGTTTAAAGTTGGGTTGGAATGTTTTTTGGAGTTTGATTATAGTAATGTTGAGTTTATAGATGAGCATAAGATAAGGTGCCCATACAAAAAGTGTCATAATTGTTGATGCAATCTTTGTTAGGTCAGGGTTGACCTAGTTTGACTAGGCTCGGGTGAGTTTATGTTTGGTAAACTTGGTGAGCTTAAGTTTCGATGTTTGATGATGATGTTTGAATATTGTGTAAGTCAAATGGGTCAAGGTTGACTGGAGACTTGACTGGAAAAGTTCTAGTGGGACTAGGCACACCTAGTGGGACTAAGTGAAGTCCAGGTGGATCGGGGAGATCGCATGCTAGCATGGGAAAAGTCCAGGTGGATCAGGGAGATCGCACGTTGGCATGGGAAAAGACTTAATGGGACTAGGTGAAGTCCAGGGAGATCACATGTTAGCACGTGAAGTCCAAGTAGATCGAGGAGATCGTACATTGGCAAGGTGGAAGTCCGCCGAGAGACTAGACCTAACTCGAGGGTTTGGCAAACCTGGTTGGGAACCAGGTTAAGTCCTAGTTGGGAGCTAGGCAAGGGAAATCCAAGTTGGTCAAAGGGTTAATCAGACACTTGGTAGAGAAGTCCTAACAGGTCACGGTTGACCAAGGTTAGGCAAGGGAACCGTAGACTTATGCACACAAGTTAGGGTTGGGATCCATCGATTGGGTAATCGATTGTTGTTAGTTTCTCGCGAACAGAAGCTTTCTTGATCGATTGGGTGATCAATTAAGGAGAGTGTAAATTGATTGGGTAATCGATTGGAAGAAATAAGTTGCGAGAACAGAAGGTGGCTGAATCGATTGGGCAATCGATTCAACCTTCTCTTAATCGATTGGTCAATCAATTAAGAAGTCTGATAATCGATTGAGCAATCGATTACAGCAGTATTGTGTGAGAGCACAAAAAGGCGCTGAATCGATTTAGCAATCGATTAAGGTTGTCTTCATCGATTGGCTAATCGATTAAGCTTCAAAAATTAGTCGTTGAACGACTAAGTCTGACGTGGTAATCGATCAAGGAACACAGACATCCTATATAGGGTTTTCACGCAGGTTTGAAGTGGCATCGCTCGCGCAGCTCTTCGACGATTCTCCTCCTCCTTCATCGTCATTTCATGTGAGGCCTTGGAGCTTAGTGTTGTTGCACTTCCAAGGATCAAGAGGCGATTCCAAGCTTGAAGAAAGCAAGAAAAACAAAGAGAGCTAAGTTGAGTAAATCTTGTAAGATTTCTATTTTATTTGCCTGAGTTTCTTGTTGTATATTCTTGTAAGCTTGTAAGAGATTTCTCCACCTCAAGAAGGAGATCTTTCATAGTGTATGAGAGAGTGAGGAGAGCGGATCCTTGGATTAGTCACCTCAAGGAGGTGGATACCAAGTAAAATTAAGGTATTAGTGTTGCTCAAGTCTTCCGCCGCGATAAATCATCAATGAGCAAAGATCGGAGCTAATCACCCCCCCTCTAGCTCTCCTACCGGTCTTAACAAGTGGTATCAAAGCAAGGTTGCCCTTCTTTGGACTCATCGCCAAGAGAGCAAGAGCTAGAGGAAGAAGAAGAAGTTTGAAGAAACCCTAATTTCAAGAAGTCATTATCAAGAGGGTTAAAATTCAAAAATGGAGTCCGGCTACAATACCCGGGCACCTCCACCTTTTGACAAAGCAAATTTTGATCTTTGGAAGTCAAAGATTGAAAATTTCTTCATGATAGAGATAAAGCAATGGTTTACTCTAATGGAGGACTTTGAAGCTCCAACAAGCACCAAAGGAAAGCTCCTCAAGAAAAGCAAATGGAATGAGGAGCAAATTAAGAGATGCAAGGCCAACGACAAAGTGACTAAACTATTGGTCAATCTATTGCCAAGCACCATTTTAGACAAAATTGGAGAATTTAACGATGCCAAAGAGCTTTGAAGCAAATTAAAAAATCTTCATGAAAATCCCTCCATTGTACCAAATCAAGACAAACCCGAAGAGGGAGATTCATCGGAGGAAGAAGATTCAGAAGTTGAGAGATGTTCAACATCCGAGGAGAAAATTCAAGAAGCTTTGGCCGAGGAGGAAATTCAAGAGGCCTCTATCTCTAGAATTGAGGGGGAGCAAAGATCTTTAACTCTGGAAAAAGAAGAAGCCTCTACCTCCGGATCAAGTGAAGAGTCATGTGCCACCCCTACAATCAAAGGTATAAAAATTTTAATTTGTAAAAATATAGATCATATCATTTGCTTTGAGTGTAGGGAAAAAGGGTACTATAAGAGTAAGTGTCCTAATGTGGTCAAGAAGAAGGTGCAAATGACACTCAAGACCAAGGAGAAGCCAAAGGAGGTCGGTCCCGTGGTACGGAAGGATAAGAAGCACATTGTGTGCTTCTCATGCAAACAAGAGGGGCATTATCGGAACCAATGTCCAAAGGGGAAGGATCCGACAAAAACAAAAAGAAGGAGCTCAAATCAAGGGGGAGCCTCCAAGAACAAGACTAAGGTACCATTAGGTAATTGTACTTATTTTCATCATGATAAAATCATGCTAAAAATCATTTTAATCATTTTAATGTCATTTATCATGAAAATATGAGGCATGAAAAACCTAAGGAGAACTATAGAGTCTTCCATGCTAGGACTACCACATTTAAGGATAGGGAACAAGTTAGAACATTTCATGGTAGATCTACTCAACTCAAGGCCAAGAAGAATAATTACCAAGGAAATCTTAGAAAACCAAGTTTTGAGGTCAAACCCTGAAACATTAGAAAAATCCCTCAAAAGAATAAAAAAACTTCTTAAGGGATCTAAGGATCAAAGCCTAGATTTAGGGATTCAAGGACCCTCTAGGAGCAAGAAAGGTTTGGGGTACAAACCTAAAACCAAGAATAATAGTCCATTTTACCATAGAATTCCATATAGGTATGGAACTCAATCTAAGTCTAGGAGTCAAGTTAAGGTCACAAGAGAAGTCATCCCTAGAGTTGACCAAGGTAAGACTAACATGAGTAAGGCTTCGGAGAAACCTAGAAAAGTCATTAGGAAGGTATCAAGGGAAGTTATCCCTAATGAATACCTAGAACACCCAAGGAGCATCAATAGATTTTGTGTTCCTAAAAGTATGTTCGCCACACCCTAGATAAGTCTAGGGAGTGTCAACTCAAATTGGAAGGGTAATTAACCCAACCTTGATGAAGTTGGCACTTTGGAGCATTTTCAAAGATTTACAACCCTTAAAAATGAAGAATTCATTGGGTTACTCTTGGAAGAGTAAAATTGTGCCAAACTATACTTTTGGAAGATTGAACTAAATAAAGATGACAGAACTAGGTTAGAATCCAAAAATATGCCAAGTTGGGGAGTTTCGGCATTATCTTGAAAAATTAGGGGCAAAATTAGAATTATAAATGGCTTAGCGATGAGATATTGATACTTAGATAAGAAATCTAGGTATTTTCTTTTATGTTATTATGTCATGATTTATATGCTCTATCACATGTCATGACAGCATAATTCATTATTCATATTTTATTATGAAAATATCATATGTCATGTCATACATGCATCATTTAGTCATAATAAATATTTTTCTTTTGAAAATATTCATATGATGCATGTCATAGTCATTATTATGCATTAATTTAATTCATAGTAAAATTAAAGACATTGACATTACTTGACATCCTAGGTGGATGATCAAAGTTTATGATGCCTAGATAGAAATGCATGAACCCTTAGTTTAAGGAGAACATGATTTATACATCTCACCAAGATCATAAGTTAACTTATGTGTGTTTTCAGACATATTAGAAACAAGTGAGATGTTAGGTTGATGAATAAAACTCAAGGTGTTGATTAATGTGCATCTTATTGAGTTTTAGGTTCATCAAAATATTAATTTAAATGAACTCCAATCATTGGGAAAGCTAATGTACAAGTCATGTGCATTTAGCTCAAAGAACATGGTTGGAAATTATTTTTGAAACCCATTTCAAAACTATCTTGAAAACTTTGGTGAAGATTATCATTTGATAGTACTCATCATTGATGAATAGGATACAAAATAGAGCGAAACATTGAAGTATCTCAATGGTTTCTAATTTTGTATCAATCTTTAAAAATAGAAGTTATTTTTATAGAAAACTACCTTTTCATGATAGATATGTCATAAATAATGTCTACACAAAATTTCAGGATTTTTCAAGTTTTGTGGAATTATTTAGGAGTTTCTGAAATTCGATCTGAAATAGTTTTCAGAAATCAGAAACTCCCAATCGATCAGGTGATCAATTAGGACAGTAACCAATCGATCGGTTGATCGATTAGTGAATCTTTTCTGCGAGCACAAAAGCTCGCGTAATTGATCAGTTGATCGATTAAGGCATAGCTTAATCGATTGGTAGTCAACACCAATCGATTGGTATGACTGAAACTGTCTGATTTCAGTCCTTTAACCCAATTTTGAGTAACCAAACAATCCCTAGCCCCTTTAGAATACTTTTATAAGTATATTTGGGTAAATTTCATTATGGAATCAAAAGGGGAGATGGTTTGATGAAAACTATAGGGTTAAGAAGAGGTTTTGATTCAAGTTTTGAATCTCAAAATCTTATAACCTCAAGTTGAGATTTCCTTAAGTTTTAGGAACTCAAAAATCATTGTTGGTGCAATGATAGAGGTTTAGAGCATGTTTTGAGGGAGAGGTCTTCCTTAAAAGCATGTGTTTGAATTTTTATTTTTCGGATAGGTGAAAGAATGAAGATTAGGAATTTTTATCACAATGAATGCTCAAGGTTGAGCATGAAAGGTATGAGAATTTCATTGGGCATGCCTTTGACCATATAGACTCTCGGGGAGAGTTTTTGATGTATGTCAAAGTGGGAGAGTATGTAATGCTAATGTGGATTAGTCTTACTCAAACATATTGTCAAATATCAAAAAGGGAGAGATTGTTGATGCAATCTTTGTTAGGTCAGGGTTGACCTAGTTTGACTAAGCTTGGGTGAATTTATGTTTGGTAAACTTGGTGAGCATAAGTTTTGATGTTTGATAATGATGTTTGAATATTGTGTAAGTCAAATGGGTCAAGGTTGACTGGAGACTTGACTGGAAAAGTTCTAGTGGGACTAGGCAAAGTCCAGGTGGATCAGGGAGATCGTACGCTGGCACGGGAAAAGTCCAGGTGGATCGGGGAGATCGCACGCTAGCATGGGAAAAGACCTAGTGGGACTAGGTGAAGTCCAGGGGGATTGGGGAGATCGCATGCTGGCAGGTGAAGTCCAAGTGGATCGGGGAAATTGCACATTGGCAAGGTGGAAGTCCGCCGAGAGACTAGACCTAACTCGAGGGTTAGGTAAACCTGGTTGGGAACCAGGTTAAGTCCTAGTTGGGAGATAGGCAAGGGAAATCCAAGTTGGTCAAAGGGTTAATCGGACACTTGGTAGAGAAGTCCTAACAGGTCACGGTTGACCAAGGTTAGGCAAGGGAATCCTAAACTTCTGCACACAAGTTAGGGTTGGGATCAATCGATTATTGTTGGTTTCTCACAAACAGAAGCTTTCTTGATCGATTGGGTGATCGATTAAGGAGGGTATAAATTGATTGGGTAATCGATTGGGAGAAATAAGTTGCGAGAACATAAGGTGACTGAATCGATTGGGCAATCGATTCAGCCTTCTCTTAATCGATTGGTCAATCGATTAAGAAGTCCGGTAATCGATTGAGCAATCAATTACAGCAGTATTGCGCGAGAGCACAGAAAAGTGCTGAATCGATTTGACAATCGATTAAGGTTGTCTTAATCGATTGGCTAATCAATTAAGCTTCAAAAATTAGTCATTGGACGGCTAAGTCTGACGTGGTAATCGATTGGGCAATCGATTAGGGAACCGTAGGCGTCGAGTATATAGGGTTTTCATGTATGTTTGAAGCGGCATCGCTCGCGCAGCTTTTCGACGATTCTCCTCCTCCTTCATTGTCATTTTAAGTGAGGCCTTGGAGCTTAGTGTTGTTGCACTTTCAATGATCAAGAGGCGATTCCAAGCTTGAAGAAAGCAAGAAAAGCAAAGAGAGCTAAGTTGTGTAAATCTTGTAGGATTTCTATTGTATTTGCCTGAGTTTCTTGTTGTATCTTCTTGTAAGCATATAAGAGGTTTCTCCATCTCAAGAATGAGATCTTTCATAGTGTATGAGAGAGTGAGGAGAGTAGATTCTTGGATTAGTCACCTCAAGGAGGTGGATACCAAGTAAAATCAAGGTGTTAGCGTTGCTCAAGTCTTCCGCCGCGACAAATCATCAACGAGCAAAGATCGGAGCTAAGCACCCCCCTCTAGCTCTCCTACCGGTCCTAACAATAATGATAAATTTTTACCATTTGAAAAAGTTCGAGAACATTTTATAGATTTGGTTTTACCCAGAATTATTATAATTAGACATGTCATGTTGAATCATTCATATCTTATGAGGATTATGGACAAAATATATAAGTCACAGTTAATGGGGATCAGAGTTATTATGACAAATAAATCCTTATCATAGGATGGTAATTGATGCAGCAGGTCAAAATTTCATTTCCGAACCGAATGGTTCAAGTTCTAGTTGTCCTCTAATAGTTGAACAAATATTTACTACTTATATATTACCATTGGACGAGGTAGAAGTACTGGGTATTGATGAAGCATATCTCCAATTTCAAAAAGTGTTGAGTGCTGTAGATGAACTAGTATGGCATGGTTGTGATCGTTACACTAAATTATCTCTTACTGCAAGACTATTGAATGTCAAGCATAGCATAATGTATATAAAGATTATTTTAATGATTTTGTTCAAGTTATTAGAGAGGTATTGTTGCATGATGAAGATGATTGTCAAAGAATTAGGTCTTCCGGTTGAAAGAATTGATATTTGCAAAGATGATTGTATGTTATATTGAGGAGATAATGAAGATGTAGATATTTGTAAATTCTATAATCGAACTAGGCACAACATCAACATAAATCATACAAACAATTATTTTATTTGCCTTTAACTCCTAGGTCACAAAGGCTTTATGCATCAAAGGCCCCTGCTGAATACATGACTTAGCATGTAAATCATCAAATAGAAGAAAGGCTAATGCATCACCCATCAGATGCAAAGGTGTGAAAAAATTTTGATAGAACATATCCTAAATTTGCGAAAGAAACTCGAAACATTAGGTTAGGTCTCTGTGTTGATGGATTTGCTCAATTTGACAAATTTGTAAGAAATTAGTCTTATTGATTAGTTATCTTAACTCCATATAATCTTTCACTTGGGATATGTATGAAAACACTATATATGTTTTTGACATTGGTTGTGCTTAACCAGTAAAATCCAAAGAAGTTAATAGATGTTTATATGCAACCATTGATTGTAAAGCTAAAACAACTATGGGATGAAGGTTTTCTTACATATGATGTTCATACTAATCAGATGTTTGTAATGAAAGTTGTTCTTCTTTGGACCATAAATGACTTTCCGGCTTATAGTATATTATCTGTGTTGGTGCAGGGAGCACTAGATAGTCAAACCTAAGTTTTTGATATTGGCAAAGGTTTAAAGTTAAGTTTCATTATAATCTAATGAGGTTGACTAAGTGTGCAGGTAGTTTAACCAGAAAGTCCTAGTAGGTCAAGTTGACTGGATACTAGGCAAGGCAAAAGTCATAGGAGACACTAGGAAAAGGAAAACCCTTAGTTGTGGCTAGGCAAAAAAGTCCTGGTCGGTGGGACTGGACAGGAAGACTTGGCAGATCAAGTATACCAGATGAAAAGTCTATACGGGTCTAGAGGACCGAATGTCTAGCAATTCGATGGGTCTAGAGGACCAGACATCTAGAGAAAGTCTTAGGGGTCGAAGGTGAGGAGGCGTTCCCTTGAAAGGAACAGTAGGCATCGATTCGACTTAAGATTTCACTAAAAATCTGAAAGTCAGGACTAGACAGTCCCAAGACTGTTAAAATATTTTATACTTATCTTTATTACTATGCCTATTGTGTTAACTTTGTCATGCAGGAGAGATTTCTAGACCAACCGATCCAAGCGCCTAGAATAGTTCCAAGTGCCCAGAAACCAGCTGATCCAGGCACCTAGAAGGGTCCTAGGCGCCTGAAATGGTCGTTTTCCGATAGGTGAGGTGGCAAACTCTGGTTGGCTAGAGCACGCCAGCTTTTAGGCGCCCGGAAGGGATCCAGGTGCCCGGGAATGGATAAAGGTGACTCGAATAGAGCTTCGCCCAGATGCAGCCACGTCAGCAATCCAGGCAGCTGGAGGTGGTCCAGGTGCCCAGAGATTGATAAGTTAAAGACGAAGGTGAATCAGATAGGCCTCGATAAAGGCGCTCGGAGATGGTGAAGCGCCTGAAATAGGCTATTTAAGCACCTTAGCCTAGGAGCTCAATCATCAATTCTCTATGCTCTTCATACTCTCACGTTACTCCGAAAACTCTGTCACAACACCAAAATGCTACTCTGACAACAAATACTCAAACCTCTACTTTATTGTGTTGTCGGTCTCACTATTATCTTTCTACTTACTATCTTTAATTGTTTTCATAATCAGAGTTTTTGTACTTATCAAACCTTTGCTTCTAAATCCATGTTTGGAAGAAAAGGTTACTAGTGAATTGTCCAATGAAAGTGATCTATGATTACAAGCCTTATACTACCAACATAGGTTGTGAACTAAGTAAAAAAAATGTGTTAGCATTGTTTATTTAACTTTTATTTCCGTTGTATACTCTCAAAAAACATAAAAAATTAACACGCACTATTCAACCCCCCCCCCCCCCCCCCATGCTTCTTCAATCCTACAATCTAGATGGAGTATCACTAGGATATTAGGATGTCTAATATGTATAGAGAGATCAAAGTCAGATTGAAATATGGGAAGGAACCGAATTATTTTGATTGTCATAGATAGTTTTTACCACCAAATCATTATTTCAGAAGGGATAAAAATGAATTTACTAAGAATAGAATTGAAATAATACCTCCGCCATTAAGATTGATAGGTAAACAAATTTGGTACAAAGTGCTTAACTTTTCATCTGTTATTAAATAGCTATATGATACAATATATAAATATGGAAGTACACATAAATGGACTAAACATAGTATATTTGAGATTTTCAGTATTGGAAGTGTCATTTGATTCATCATAATCTTGATATAATGCATATTAAGAAGAATATTTTTGATAATCTAATAAATACAGTGATAGATATCTCCAAAAAAATAAAAGACAATCTAAATACAAGAAAGACATGTAACTCCTTTGTAAAAGACCCACTCTTGATATTGACGAAAGTAGTATGGAACCAAAGCCAAAAGCAGTTTATACATTGAATTAGAATAAAAGATGTGTTGTTTGTGAATGATTGAAATCATTGAGATTTCCAGATGGTTGTCTCTAATATTGGGAGATGCGTTGATTTTAATGAATGTAACTTAATTGGTTTGGAAAGTCATGACTGTCATATATTCATGGAAATGCTCATTCATATATATTTTAAGAAACTCTTACCAAATTTTGTATGGGATACCATTTTAGAGTTAAGCATTTTTCATTAATGATATTTGCTCAACAGTTTTGAGATATTCACACATGAAGACATTAGAATGAGACATTTCAATCATATGTGTAATTTAGAAAAGATCTTTCCACCCTCATTTTTCTGATTCCATGGAACTGTAGGATCATTGCACATGAGAGAGGAGGGGTGAATCATGTGTATTTAAAAATTTTCTTTTTTGTCTTTTAATTAACAAGTGAGCAGCGAAAACAAAAGACCAACTAAGAAAAAGATGAAAATCATTACACAATTATTTACTTGGTTCGGAGCTTTTGACGACTTCTACTCCAAGACCCAAGCCCTTTAGACATTTCTCAATGGGTAATCCAACTAATATCCTCTTTCGGGAAATCTCCGGAAGAGCAATCAAATATACAAATGAGGAAAGTGTAACACTCTATACTTTCTTATGCAAGTATAATAATAAGCAAATAAAATCGTTATCAACACTTGTAGTGGTTTGAAGATTGTAGCTTGAGGTCGATGGAGGAAGCTCATATAAATTGTTGTCTTTAAGATGGGGACGAAGACCTCCTTATATAGGTCATTGGAGGCGCCTCCAATGACTCGAGGCGCCTCCAATGGTGCTGATCCGTTTCGCAATTCTCGGCCTCTATCCACTAGAAGTCGCCTCTAACAGCTCTGAGGCACCTCTAGTCCTCTCTGAGACGCCTCCAATAAACTCCAAGGTGCCTTTAGTAGGTAAAACTTCATCCTCGATGTTTATCTCCTCTTGGGTGCCTCCAGTCATACAGGGCACTTCTAGTGCCCCATCTAAGGCGCCTCCAATCAGCTGAGGCGTTTTGAGCATTATTCATCCGAGGTTGATTTTTTTGTAATTAACTCCTGTAAAAACAATGTTAGTCCAAATAACAAAAATAACATACAAAACAGAGTTAACACATAAAATAAAATAAAATTATAAGCTAGATTCATATCTTTACCAAGATTAGGATTTAGTTTGAGTCTCAACTTAGACTTTCAAAATGGATTTAAGTTGAACCAGCGCCTACAGTCCTATTGGAACTCGTCCTCACTGGATATCTTTCTTCTCGTGCTTACCTGACTTACCCACCAAACATCTGGTCCTCTAGACCTGTTTGGACTTTCTTTGATCTTGCTTAGTGTTTGATCAACCTAATCTACTAGAACTTACATGCAACACTGAGTTCGCACAATAGATATAAAAGAGTAAAGTAAAACAGAGTTGACAACATTAAATATTCGCTGATTCGGTCGACCAAGCCATTTCTGTCACACATGCTTGGAATTCACTTTTCTAAGACTTCTCGTTACATAGGGTTGTCTCCCTAGGATTTTCCACTGCCAAGCTTCACACACTAGAACTTTTCTCTACCTAGCTTCACACACCAGAACTTTCACCACCTACTTTCACTCACTAGGGACTAGCTTCATTCACTAGGACTTTCACCACCTAACTTCACTCATCAGGACTTCCACCACCTAGCTTCACTCACTAGGGCCTAGCATCACTCAGTAGGACTTTCACCGCCTTACTTCACTAGTCAAGACTTTCCTTGCCTAACCTCCAGTTAGGACTAGTCACTCAGTAGACTTCTCACCCCTTGCCTAACCTCCAGTTAGAACTTTCCTTTTTAGTCATCCGGTCAACCTTAACTTAACAAGACTTCTCTCTTCCAAACATCAAGTCATGTTTGGATTAACCTTTAGTCATCCTAACCCGATATTGGTATATTGTCAAATATCAAAACCCTAGAGGTAAATTACACTAATAGAAATATCTTTTGGTTCACTTGTCATATGAGATCAAAGTTGGATGTCTTGCCTATTTTCGATGGATGTATCTATTTGAAAGATAAAATTTTCATCTTCTATATTTCATTATTCATGCATAAAAATTGACAAATTTTATCATATATTAATATCTAAAATAATTTGTTTTATTACAATCATTCTCCTATATCATTTGAAGAAAAAGTGAAAAATAAGGCGTGGGTTGAAGCCTTTATTGTTAATGCATACATATGGAGGAAGTAACAACTTCTACGTCATATTATTTTGAGCCTCAAGTTCATAACAAAATGTAGGGAGCGGGAAGCAATGATGAGAGTCCTATTGATTCCAATTTCAACTCATTCTCAATTTTTAACTACCTTAATCGACCAAGTAGACCATGTAAGCAGAGATACTTAATTGGTCAAGAATGACGGGCATCCTAGACATATATTTTACTAAATTATCCAGAAGTATAATCCAGTTAGGATTAGTTACTTAGTAGACTTATTACCCCTTGTCTAACCTCCAATTAGGACTAGTCACTCAGTAGACTTCTCACCCCCTTTCCTAACTTCTAATTAGGATTTTCCTTGCTAGTCATCTGATCAACCTTGACCTGACTAGACTTCTCTCTTCCAAATATCAAATTCTGTTTGGATTAACCCTTAGTCAACCTAACCCGACATTGGTATATTATCAAACATCGAAACCTTGGAGGCTGATTGCACTAATAAAAATATCTTTTGGTTCACTTGTCATATGAGGTCAAAGTTAGATGTCTTGTCCATTTTCGATGGATGTATCCATTCGAAAGGTAAAATTTTCATCTTCTATATTTCGCTATTCATGCATAAAAATTGACAAATTTTATTATATAGTAATATCTAATACAATTTATTTTATTACAAATATATTCCTATATCATTTGAAGAAAAAGTAAAAAATAAGGTACTGGTTGAAGCCTTTGTTGTTAATGCATACATTGTGGAGGAATTAACAACTTATACATTATATTATTTGAGCCACAAGTTCAAAACAAAATGCAGAGAGCAGGAAGAAATAATGAAAGTCCTATTGATCCTAATTTCAACTCATTCTTAATTTTTAACTATCTTGGTTGACCGAGTAGACCATATAAGCAGAGATACGTAATTGGTCAAGAATGACGGGCTGCCTAGACACGTATTTTACTGAATTATCCAAAGTATCATCATATTTCGAGTTAGTATTGTTGGTGCAAAAGGCATTAGACAAGAATAGTCAACCTCTAGTATTTTGATGTTTGACAATATACCAAGGTCTGGTCAGTCTGATCAAGGATTAAGTCAAACAAGACTTGATGTTTGATAGGGTAAAACCCAGGTTTAATCAACTTAACCAAAGGGTTAACCAAATAGGACCTGATATTTGGCAGAGTGATTAGCAAACACCCAGGGTTGGTCAGTTTGACCAAGGGTTAGCCAAACATGATATGATATTTGGCAGAGTGATTAGCACCCAGGGTTGGTCAGTTTAACCAAGGGTTAAGTCAAACAGGACTTGATATTTGGCAAAGTGATTAGCAAAGCACCTAGGGTTAGTCTGTTTAACCAAGGGTTAAGCTAAACATAACTTGATATTTAGCAGAGTGATTTGCAAAGCACCCAGGGTTGGTCAGTTTGACCAAGAGTTAAGCCAAACAAGACTTGATGTTTGGCAGAGTGACTAAACATATATCTAGTCAGTTAGACCAAGGACTAAACCAAACAGTACTTAATGTTTGGCAGAGAGAAGTCTAGTCAGGATCTAATGACTAACAAAGAAGTTCTTATCAAGGCACTGAAGATCTAGTGAGTAAAACTGGGCACGAAGTCCTGGTTCGATGAATTGGGCATGAAAACCTAGACGAGGGTTGGGCATCGAAGTCCGGGTCAAGGATCGGGAATGAAATCCTGATGAGTGAAGTTAGGTCCTAGTGAGTGAAGTTAGGTGGACAAAGTCTTGATGAGTGAAGCTAGGCACAAAGACCTGACCGCAGGTTGGGCATGAAATCCTAGTGAGTGAAGCTAGGTAAAAGTCCTGGTGAGTGAAACCAGGCAAGGTAAAGTCCTAGTGAGTGAAGCTAGGCATTGGGAAACCCTAAGGAGTTGACCTTAGATAGTAAAGTCTTAGAAAGTTGACTCCAAGCAAAGCCTAGTAGGTCAGGTAGACTTACAGAACTAAGGTTTAGGATTGTTTGTTTATCTTGCAGGAACCAGAAGCTGGAGGCAAGATAGGAGAGCAAACGCAAGTGGATGAACAAAATCAGTATCAGGGGCTTCCGGGCGCCCCTATGGAACTCGGGCACTCAAGTTACTCGAGCGCCCCCAAGGCTCTCGGGCACCCCCATGACCCGGGCACCCTCAAGGTCATGGGGTGCCCTCAATGTTTTCCACAGGTTTTAGCCCTGTGTCGTATTCGTCGAGCTAATCAGATTGGGTCACATGGAAGGCGCTCCTATAGGCACATGGGCGCCCGAGTGACCTATATATAAAGGGGTTTGAGCCCTGGTTATAAAATATCAAATTCTTCATCCTACTACTCATTCACTATAAAGTTAAAGTGCTAATGTGAAGCTTTACGACCAAGGAGGCTCCAGGAAGAAGTGCGAGACGCTTCAGACTTCCAGAGTTGGCCAAGAAAATCTCGACATTCAGTTTGCTTGTTAATAAATTACAAAGTTTCATTTTACTTATTTGTGATTGTGTTTGAACTGTAAGACGGGTATTCTCCACCTTCGACAATTTTGGAAAGGGGACTATTAGTGGACTCACGCCGAGTACATAGGCCTTGGACGTACAAACCCTGGGAGGTTGGGAACCAAGTAAATAAATCTCACGTATCTACTATCTTATCTATTTATTTTATTCCGCTGTGCTACTAACATTCTTGATAGAAAGAACAAATGAGCGAACGACGAAATTTCGAAAAAGAACGTAAGTCGATATTCAATCCCCTATCGACGTCACCGATCCCCCAAGTATATATTTCCTATTTTTTTATATTTCTTATGTTGTAAATTATTTGTGTTATAATTTTTAATTCATGGTAGGATTTTTCAAAACTTATATTCTGAAATGTCGACAGAAGAGTTTGATTGCTTCTACGAAGAAGAATGTACACCATGGTTCAAATCATATATAAGTAGATAATCTAAATTTAGTTTACATATATGCAGACTTTTAAACATATTTATTCGACTTCACGTTCATAATAATCAAGCTCACCTTAGCAAAAATTGTTATTCCATTTGTCATGGGGTCCAAAAGCATTGATACGCACTTGGCCAACATATTTCATAAACGGATATAATTTTCATACTCAAGAATATGGAATGAGGAAGAGTACAATGAATAGTGTGGTTTGTGTTTAGTCAGCCAATGATGGAGGTACAAATAATAATTTTTATAGTTTGTTGGATGAAATTATAGAGGTCGAATAACTTAACCAAGAAATATAAGTTATCTTATTTATGACCTTGTCTGAGGGATGAAAGTGCATTCATGATATAATTTGGTTGAAATAAATTATAAGAGATTATATAAGATATAAGAAACATTTGTATTAGCACAATAAACTAGTATTCTATGCTTCATATCCTAGTTAGAAACGTGACATGATTGATTAGTGGAATGCTTATAAAACGAAAATACGGGAAAAAAATAAGGAGCGTATAAGAGAAAGTTGTGGACACATTTCAACCCGAAAAATATATTATTCTAGCGTTACGAAATCCTAGTGGAGTTGTGATAATCGTGGATGCAAATGAGATTCATGAGAATGATGATGAAGAATCAGATGATGAGGGGGAGGATGAGAATGACAATGACAATAAGGACTTTAAATTTTAATGATGGGTAAGTTTTGTTATCTTAATATAACAAAAATATTATATTCTATTTTTATATATGATAATATTTTCATATATGATAATATTTTATTTATGAGTAAATTTAGTTTTAATCTGTATATTTATAAATCTCATAGCTCAATTAGTAGTTTATATACTGTCTCATTCTAAAATTTATATATTTTATCTATTAATGTATTGTATTTTTTCCTATATGTCATTCCAAATGATATCTTGGTTTTTTCTTATATTTCACGTACTTTCTGGCCTGTTAGCAAATATGGTAAATTTTTTCATATTTTTTATTATGTATCGAAGTTTTATTTACTTTATCTTAAAAATTTTGTTGACAGCTCGACTTGGTGGGAATAAACGAAGTGGTCTTGGCTAGTCTACTTCATCACCTGGTACTAGACCTACGCCCTCTTCATACTATAACAAAAATATTAAAAGATAACCCCACTAAGATAGCGATTTTAGGAGAAACTGTTGTGATTTTAGTAATAGACAATGATTTTTGATAAAATCATTATTTTGAGCACCCGTATAATGCAAAAGACAATGATTATAAACTATACATTGTTGTTGTTGAGTGTTTTTCTTTAATCAACAAGGGTTTTTCAAAATCATTATCAATGATAATGTTTTTACAATGTTTGGAATAATGATGTATAAATTATTATGGTTGTGATAATAAAATAATAATTATAAACTATTATAAATGAAATTATAACCGTTTTTCTTATCTCAAATTGGAAAAAATAAAAAATCTTAATCCGATATTTGAGAAGGACCCTGCCTTTTCATCGATCCGGGATGCGGCGAGAACAGCGACGCGTGTTGGTTCCTCCACTATCTCCCAAAGGAGGCGGTATCAATGATCAACTACTCCAAGATGGACGCCGCGGCGGCGGCGGTAGAGCAGTCATGCCAAGAGTTGCTACTTAGGTCGAAGAGCCAGAGGATGGCTGGCGCTTCGCAGCTCATGGGTTCCGCCTTCCCCTACTCTCCGACCAGTTCCTTCCTAGTTCCTATCGTCCCCGCTGTCGCCCTCCACCACCTACCTCAACCTCCTACTTCAGCAGCACCAAATGGGCAGCCAAATCCGTTTCATCAGCAGGGACGCCTCTGCGGCAGCTTCGTTGATGCTCAGAGCAAGATCAAATGTGGTAAGCTTTTCCCTTTATTGTCTTTCTCCTTAGGGATAAAGTAATGTTCTTCGACTGTGATATATTCATGACAGGAGTCGTCATGCCCTTAGGATGTTTGATATGACGCTTATGAAACATGTGAGGTTGTTTAATTGCTAACATTGCTTCACATTCTGAATATTATGCTAGTTTATTTTACTCTTTAGCTTAAAGTAGTTGTGATGCTTCTACTATCATTTTAATCTAATGACATAGCTAATTAGTAGTCTTTGTTCCTTCTAAAGTAATCTTGTGTTACATTTATGCCCAAGCTGTATTTTGTTTTGAAGGAAATATGAATTGTAAGATTAATTGAGTTAAGAAGCCAACTTAGCGTTGTGAGAATGAGATAAACCATGCTGTTAATATCCGTTTATATTTTGAGTTTATAATGCAGGGCATTTCGTAAGCTAAGTTGCGGACTCTGGTTTCACATTTGAGATGTTATATTTTTGTCATTATGTTCTTACTGTTTACCATTACTTGTGCATGAACATTGCTGATATACCATTTCCAGCTCACTATTTATTGTTTATGTTGTATGCCAGCATAAGTTTCTTTTGTACCCTTAATTTGACAACACAGCTGATACAACCCAAATATTTGGGATTAACTGTTTATTTGTTTGCTGCATCCACTGTAAGTTTCTTCTATTGCCTTTTATTGCTGTTTCTAAGACACTGCCAAAATTATTCTGCTTTGTATTTTTTTTCTCCAGTTGATGCCATACTTACAATAAAAGAGTTGTATCAGATCAAAAGAATTGGAGAGGAGATCCTTGTTCTCCAGGAGGGTTTGCTTGGGATGGAATAAATTGTACTTTGGCTTATCTGATCCTCCAAGGATCACAAACATGTATATTTTCTTTAACTGAATTAAATTAAAATAAACTAACATATTAGTAGTGTTTTCATCAATTTCGATAGGCAAGGGTATAACATTCTAGCCTCATTACATTTTCTAAAAAATATGTCCTCAAGTGTGGTGAAAATTTGCTATCATAAATTACAGACTTATGTAGTGCTCATGGTTACAAAGCAAAAGGCATGATATGATTATGTAATTAGAAGTATCAGGTACATCAGGGCAGCTAGAATAAAAACTCATATACTGGTAAAAATTAACTTATTTCCTGCTCGCAGATACTTTCTACCTATAATATTAGTCATTCAGAAATTATTTCATTTTCATTTCATCCATACAGGCCAAGGATTATGATGAATAGAAGGATATTTCTTTTTAATTTAGTTATTCTTAATTCAGTAAAGAGAAAGCACATATAACATGTGAAAAATAAACATACTACAACACTTTAAAAAAACTACCAGGACCTTGAATTGTACATGCCGAAACAACTACCACTTATTAACCTTGTTCTCATTAACAATTCAATATGAAATTCCATCTTCTGGTTACTAAACTTTAGCTTCTAAGCAAATAAGGCATGGTATATAGGAACCAATATATTTCTTTTTCTTTGTTGTTCATCAGATCCATCAATTAATTAGCTAAAACCCCATTTAAGTGACAAATGCAAACCTTTTGGAAGACCGTAAGAGAAATAGACAATAGCTCCTGGAGCAAAGCTAACCGAGTAGAAATCCTTTTATATATCTTTAACATGTTCTTTTGGAGGAGTGGTATTTGAAGCAAATTAATCATTAAAATTTTTTTGGAGGAGGATAAATACTCAAGTACAATTACATGCTCATTAGTCCAAACATCAATAATGCAGAAGAACCACATGCTTTGTCAAGAGAATTGATAGGCAGAATATTTGACATTAATTGCACAATAATTTGACATTAATGGTGCAGATTTGCTATTAATGGGCAGAATATTTGACATTAATTGTACAGATTTAGCATTAATGGCGCAGATTTAATAGCACAATGATTTGGCATTAATGGCGCAGATTTAGCATTAATGACGCAGATTTTCAAAATTGTATAGCTGTAATTATGTATCATACTATTTAAAGGAGGATTCTCCAGAGGAGAAAGCAGAGTTTTTCACCCTCATTTTCTCTGAGTTTGACATAGTTTCTACTCTCATTTTCTCTGAGTTTGACATGGTATCAGAGTCAGTTTCGATCCAAACCTAGTTTTTTTTTCTCCTGTCATTTTTCAAGTCAATCCTAGTTCCTTGTGATTTCTCCAGTTTCTTTTTTTTCCCTCCTGTGTTCTTTTTTTTTCTCGTAGTCATGTCCATTGAAAAGCATGATATCCTGTTCGTTCGTCTTAATGGAAAGAACTACGCTACCTGGGCATTCCAGTTCCAGATCTTTACCAAAGGCAAGGAGCTTTGGGGTCATATTGACGGAACCAATTCTGCCCCTGACAAAACTATGCATAAGGAGGCATATGCCAAATGGGAGGTCAAAGATGCACAGGTTATGGCTTGGATCATAGGCTCTGTCGAACCTAATATCGTCTTCAATCTCAGACCCTTCACCATTGCAGCTAAGATGTGGGCATACCTACAGCAAATTTATAGCCAGAACAACACTGCTTGCAGGTTTCAACTTGAACATGAAATTGCCAGTTTTCAACAGGATAGTCTCTCAATTTCTGAATTCTATTCTCATTTTATAAATCTTTGAGCTGAATATGCTGACATTGTCTATAAAGATTTGTCAACTGGCGGACAAGCTACAGTCCAAAAAGTTCATGACACCACAAAACGAGATCAATTTCTTATGAAATTGAGATCTGATTTTGAGGGCATTCAGACCAACCTCATGAACAGGGCTACTGTCAAGGTAGCTAAGATCGAGATCTTACCTGGGATCGGACGTGAGATGCAAAATCATAAAACGTGAGATCGTAACACGAATCGTAAGATCCTACCAGAACTAACACACACATATATTTCATATAATATGACATCAATAAGTAAAAAAGTAATGATACTCTACGCGAAGAAATAACACGAAACCCTTTACGACACAATCAGCATGCTGACGTGGGAAAAAAACAAAAACGCGAGACTGCGGCGAAAATTTGGTCAAAAGCAGCGCCCGCCCTCTTCTCGCTCGCTACTCCTCACGAAAGCCGCCCAAACACCGCCCTTTTCTGCGCAAACCCTAGTTTTTCGCCGCAGACCGCCGACTCTTCCTCCCTTGCGCTCCAACGGTCTGCGCGAAGCTCCTCCACGGCGGTCTGCGCGAAGATCCTCCACGCCGAGCCTCTGTCGCCCCCACGCTCTGCGCGACTCTTCCCCCCTCGCGCTCCAACGGTCTGCGCGAACCCTAGTTTTTCTTCCTCGACGCCGACTCTTCCTCCCTCGCCCTCCAACGGTCTGCGCGAAGCTCCTCCACGGCGGTCTGCGGGAAGATCCTCCACGCCGAGCCTCTGTCGCCCCCGACCCCAGCCCTACTCCGCGAGAAAGCGACGCGCCTGGGCGAAGCTCCTCCACGGCACGCCCTCCTTCCTTCTGGCTCACCGAACTCTCCAAAGGTCTGCGCGAACTCTCCAAAGGTCTGCGCACTCCGAACTAAGTTTACATTAATGATATGGCATGGTTACTGAAACTCCATATATGCCTCAAGTAAAAAGGAGTACCTGCAGTCAATTTGAGCTTAGGTTGAAAGATTTGGATTAAAGGTTGATCATGTATTGTAGTGTTGTGATCGGTTGTATTTTCATTTATTGGAATAATTTTAGAATATATAAAATTGCTATTGCGAGTAAGATCTCTAACCCTTGATGTTAGATCTAGTGTGGGAGCTTTTTGTTGTCAATCTCTTTCAGTCACTGGGTAAGACATTTGCAAACTCCATCTGTGAAAAAACTTTACCTCCAACAAGTAATGGCAATTTGGAGGATGTCTCTAGGTAATGATAATGAAGTCCTGGATTGCAAGTTTTTTTCCCCCTGCAGTTTTGGTTGTTATTAACATTTTTTATTTTTATTTTTATTTTTTTTGCTTAACAAGAATCAAGAGCATTCCTCAATGAACAAGCCTAAACATTCAGATCCAATTACAGTGAAGGAAAAGTTCATTCAGGCAAAGGTGTTAATTCTATTATTTTTGCACACGTTTATGGATACATCAACTGGAGGAAGGCTTTGGCCTTTATCTTTTTGCTCATGCTTAGGAAACATTTTTCTACATGATCTTGTTTGCATTCCTCACCGAACTCTTCCCTTCTGGCTCACCGAACTATCTGAATTGTTCTTTCTGAATTATGTTTGCCAATAATTATTTTGTTTGCATTTAGGTTGTAAAATTGGAGTGTTAAGCTATTAGGATAAGAAGAGATAAGATGAACATTTGGAGTCACTAGTTTAGGTAGGTTAGGTTAGATCATGATCTTGCAATATTTGGTTATTATATATTTGGCGCATGTGTATCTATTTTCTACCTCTTAACATTGTATATTATGAGTATCAGGCACCAGTTTGATCTATTAAGTTAAACTTATTTACATATATAAGACTTACAGCAAGCTTAGATGTGCCTAAAATTTGATCAAATATCAGGCACCAGTTCACTAATCTTTTGATATAAAAACATTGTAGGATAAAAGATCAATTATTCATGGCAGCCAACTCTTCATCAGCAACTTCTTTTGGTATTCGAAGACGCATGAATGATGAACAAGGTGAAACCTCCCATATATTATGTTATTGTGGATTGAGAGCTCCTCTGTGGACATCATGGAAGGAAACTAATCCAGGAAGACGATTTTTTTCATGTCCAAATTTTAGAGTGAGTTTTCTTTATTTATAAAATTATTTCGAAATCAATTGTATAATTATTGGTTTTTTATTAATAAAATTTGATGTTCAGGAAAATGGATGTTGCTTCTTCTTATGGCATGACTCAGAATTTTCAAAGAGAGCTAAGACAATTATTAATGATCTGAAGAGGGAAAATAAAAAATTACAGATGGAGATTAGTGATTTGAAGAAATCTAATAGTTATGAGAGTGCAGGTGATTGCAATGATCTTTTAGAGGATGTGAACAACTCTGTTACTATGAAGTTCAGTGATGAAATATGTTCACTGAATAGGAAGGTTAAACTTGCTATCACTGTAGTTGTATTTACTTGGATTGTGATGATTTTGATGTGGTTGATGTAAGCATCTAACTATTTATGTAATGAAAGAACTTTTTAACTTTTTAATGTATCTTATTAGTGGTTGATGTATTTACTATGGTCCTAGAAAGAGAAGACTATTTTTGCTCTTCAATGAATTTTTTTTTTTGAACTGAACTATGGAGTGTGAATGATTGAATGCTAATACAAGTTACGACTTGAGACTATTGAGTTAGTCTACTTAAACCATGGTTGACTTCTCAAGCTCTATTGAATGTGTTTAGTTTCTTGCTGTATGTTAAATTGGCTCTTAAAAGGCATTCTCTTAAATTGGCTCTTAGAGTTTGATTGGTAACCCCTTTCCTGACACTTGAGCATCTTTTTGCTGGTGTGTTATTTGTCATTGTCTGTGATCCTTCAACAAGTGTGCAAGACATATTATGTGATTGCTCCATTCCGGTAAACTTACCAACTTTTACTGGATGCGCAACTCCATGGAGGATCAGAATACCAGTTCATGCCAAGGCTGAATCCCACAAGATTTTGCTTTTTTTGTGACTTACGAGATGAATCCCATGTTAGTCACCTCACAACCAAGTCAAAATGAGTTCTTTCTGAGGAGAAACAGCTTTCTGATTATTATGATCATGGCTCCAGATTGTCTTTTTAGAATTTAGGTTATGTATCTCATTACTAGTATGGTTATGTGTGTGTGTGTCATCACATTAAAGTTCTCATTCAAACTGCTATTTGTTAATGATTACACAGATGAAAGGCTGAATGATATTGTTGGAAGTGCTTACTATGTTGCCCCTGAGGTCCTCCATAGATCATACAGTACAGAGGCTGATATCTGGAGTATTGGGGTGATAACGTATATTTTGTTGTGTGGTAGTAGACCTTTCTGGTCACGAACTGAATCAGGAATTTTCGGCAATTTACCAAAGGGCGTACCCAAATATTGGTATTTACCAAAATGCATACCATGGTTTCATTATTACCAAATAACGCACTTATATTAGTGAACTTCCTCTTATACCCCTTCTGCCAAAGTACTGCATGTCATTTTCATTCTCTTTCTCTTTCTCTTTTTCAATAACGAATTTCGAGACATTTAAAAATATTTTTTCAGACTTTTTATTTTAAAATAATATATTATGGAATCGGATAAAAAACGTACGATAAAAATCGAAAAAATATTTCAATTAAAAAATATCTCAATTAATAATTTAATAATTTTTAAAAATATAAATAAATTATTTTTTATATTTGATTAATATAAATTAATATATTTAATAATATTATTAAATATATTAATATATAAAAAACTTTAAAAAAAGTTGAAGTTTTTTTTCTTAATTTCAAACAGCATGGGCCTGAAATAAAATATTTCAGGCCCTGCGAGGGCCTGAAATATTTTATTTCAGGCCCTGCGTGGGCCTGAAATAGAAATAACTCAGGGCCTGAAATTAAATGATTTCAGGCCCTGCGTCGAATTGAAATCATGTGTTATGATAGGATTTTTTACGTAGGTCTAAAATATAAAGAAACATCTCTTTATATTTTTGAAATCACAATAAAAATCATTTAGAAAGACTACTTCGAGAGGAATTCTAATTAATATAAAATGATCATTATATTAAAAACGAATTATATATATATATATATATATAAAGTCAAATATTATTTATTATATTAATTTAATATTATATATTATATTAATATATTATATTTTAATAGATTTTGATTGGAGGGCCTGAAGTCATTTGACTTCAGGCCCTCCTTAGGCCTGAAGTCAGATGACTTCAGGCCCTCCTTGGGCCTGAAGTCATCTGACTTCAGGCCCTGCGTAAATAATTAATTTAATAAAAATAATTAATTATAAAAAAAAATTTAATGATTATTTTTGGTGTCCAAACTTCTAATGATTAAAAATTATATTGCAATAGGAGTTTTCTAGGTCTATCAGTGGGTTTCGCTCAAAACCCATTGATATTTTTCAGAAATCCAGTCTGATGGACTAAACTACACCTATTCCTTTGGGAAAAATAATAATTTGAGGTTTGGACACCTAAATTACATTCTCCTAACTCTACCCTAACTATTGATAATGTTTTTTTCAAAAATCCAGATATGGGAGGTCCATCAGTGGGTTTTGCCCAAAACCCACTGATGGAAGAACTAAATTACATCTATTACTTTGAGAAAATTAATAATTTAATAATTTTTAAAAATATAAATAAATTATTTTTTATATTTGATTAATATAAATTAATATATTTAATAATATTATTAAATATATTAATATATAAAAAACTTTAAAAAAAGTTGAAGCTTTTTTTCTTAATTTCAAACAGCATGGGCCTGAAATAAAATATTTCAGGCCCTGCGAGGGCCTGAAATATTTTATTTCAGGCCCTGCGTGGGCCTGAAATAGAAATAACTCAGGGCCTGAAATTAAATGATTTCAGGCCCTGCGTCGAATTGAAATCATGAGTTATGATAGGGTTTTTTACGTAGGTCTAAAATGTAAAGAAACATCTCTTTATATTTTTGAAATCACAATAAAAATCATTGAGAAAGACTACTTTACGAGAGGAATTCTAATTAATATAAAATGACCATTATATTAAAAACGAATTATATATATATATATATATATATATATATATATATATATAAAAAGAAGTCAAATATTATTTATTATATTAATTTAATATTATATATTATATTAATATATTATATTTTAATAGATTTTGATTGGAGGGCCTGAAGTCATTTGACTTCAGGCCCTCCTTAGGCCTGAAGTCAGATGACTTCAGGCCCTCCTTGGGCCTGAAGTCATCTGATTTCAGGCCCTGTGTAAATAATTAATTTAATAAAAATAATTAATTATAAAAAAAATTTTAATGATTATTTTTGGTTTCCAAACTTCTAATGATTAAAAATTATATTGCAATAGGAGTTTTCTAGGTCTATCAGTGGGTTTCGCTCAAAACCCACTGATATTTTTTTAGAAATCCAGATATGAGAGGTCCATCAGTGGGTTTTGCTCAAAACCCACTGATGGACTAAACTACACATATTGCTTTGGGAAAAATAATAATTTGAGGTTTGGACACCTAAAATACATTCTCCTAACTCTACCCTAACTATTGATAATGTTTTTTCAGAAATCCAGATATGGGAGGTCCATCAGTGGGTTTTGCTCAAAACCCACTGATGGACTAAACTACACCTATTCCTTTGGGAAAAATAATAATTTAATAATTTTTAATAATATTATTAAATAATATATTTAATAAATTAATAAATAATATAGATTAATATAAATTAATATATTTAATAATATTATTAAAAAATTATTAAATTATTAATTTTCCGAAAGTAATAGGTGTAGTTTAGTTCTTCCATCAGTGGGTTTTGAGCAAAACCCACTGATGGACCTCCCATATTTGGATTTCTGAAAAAACATTATCAATAGTTAGGGTAGAGTTAGGAGAATGTATTTTAGGTGTCCAAACCTCAAATTATTATTTTTCCCAAAGGAATAGGTGTAGTTTAGTCCATCAGTGGGTTTTGAGCAAAACCCACTGATGGACCTCCCATATCTGGATTTCTGAAAAAACATTATCAATAGTTAGGGTAGAGTTAGGAGAATGTAATTTAGGTGTCCAAACCTCAAATTATTATTTTTCCCAAAGGAATAGGTGTAGTTTAGTCCATCAGTGGGTTTTGAGCAAAACCCACTGATGGACCTCTCATATCTGGATTTCTGAAAAAATATCAGTGGGTTTTGAGCGAAACCCACTAATAGACCTAGAAAACTCCTATTGCAATATAATTTTTAATCATTAGAAGTTTGGACACCAAAAATAATCATTAAAAATTTTTTATAATTAATTATTTTTATTAAATTAATTATTTACGCAGGGCCTGAAGTCAGATGACTTCGGGCCCAAGGAGGGCCTGAAGTCATCTGACTTCAGGCCTAAGGAGGGCCTGAAGTCATCTGACTTCAGGCCTAAGGAGGGCCTGAAATCAAAATCTGTTAAAATATAATATATTAATATAATATATAATATTAAATTAATATAATAAATAATATTTGACTTTATATATATATATATATATATATATAATTCGTTTTTAATATAATGATCATTTTATATTAATTAGAATTTCTCTCGTAAAGTAGTCTTTCTCAATGATTTTTATTGTGATTTCAAAAATATAAAGAGATGTTTCTTTACATTTTAGACCTACGTAAAAAACCCTATCATAACACATGATTTCAATTCGACGCAGGGCCTGAAATTATTTGATTTCAGGCCCTGAGTTATTTCTATTTCAGGCCCACGCAGGGCCTGAAATAAAATATTTCAGGCCCTCGCAGGGCCTGAAATAAAATATTTCAGGCCCTCGCAGGGCCTGAAATATTTTATTTCAGGCCCATGCTGTTTGAAATTAAGAAAAAAAACTTCTAACTTTTTTTAAAGTTTTTTATATATTAATATATTTAATAATATTATTAAATATATTAATTTATATTAATCAAATATAAAAAATAATTTATTTATATTTTTAAAAATTATTAAATTATTAATTGAGATATTTTTTAATTGAAATATTTTTTCGATTTTTATCGTACATTTTTTATCCGATTCCATAATATATTATTTTAAAATAAAAATATGAAAAAATATTTTTAAATGTCTCGAAATTCGTTATTGAAAAAGAGAAAGAGAATGAAAATGAAAATGACATGCAGTACTTTGACAGAAGGGGTATAAGAGGAAGTTCACTAATATAAGTGCGTTATTTGGTAACAATGAAACCATGGTACGCATTTTGGTAAATACCAATATTTGAATACGCCCTTTGGTAAATTGCCTAGGAATTTTTCGTTCTGTGTTGAGGGCGGATCCCAACTTTGTTGATTCACCGTGGCCGGATATTTCTCCAGAAGCAAAGATTTTGTGAAAAGGCTTTTAAATAAGGATTACAGAAAAAGAATGACAGCTGCACAAGCTTTGAGTATGTAGCTAGTTCCTGTTAATCATGATTTATTTCAAGGGACAAGGAATCAGTGCCTTCTCTTCACGCAGAGTTTTTTATATTGTTCTTTAATTAGGTGTTTTTCTATATTTGCTTTTAATTAACCTTTGTTTGATAACAGCACACCCTTGGTTGCGAGATGCGCAACGACATATTCCTCTGGATGTGCTTATTTATAGATTAGTGAAGTCTTACCTTCGTGCAACACCTCTTAGACGATCTGCCCTGAAGGTAACATGGTACTAAGACTGCTACTGTTTGTTTCTCAATTATATGTAACTAATGCATCAAAAAAGAAATGAATAATCATATTTTGTAGCGTAGAGAGTTATTTCACTGATGATCAAAATGACTGTGAAGGTAAGCGACCAGGTAGACACATTGTGAAAATATTTCAATGAACCTACAACCATCAAGACCCTCTTCAAATGATTAATTTCAGCAAATGGTATATTGGTCCTTTATAGTTACAGTATGGCAAAATCAATTCACAATTGATTGAAATATCAGTGAAGTTATGACTAGCTATATACATACCTTACGCTTTTGAGGTTAATATACACAGAGATTAAACACAAACAGACTAACCACAAATAGTCTGAACACAACTTCATAGATCGAAAGCTACATTCACAACAATATACAAGTAGACTAAACACAAACAGACTAAACAGAGATTAATATGCACAGAGATACATTCACAACAATAAAAAGGTTGTTTCAGAACTTCATAGCCACATATATACACAACAAAAAACTTTCACAAGCAATTTCAGAAATGAAACACAAACAGTTTCAAAACACAACTTCAAAATCTCTTCCAGAATTTCACCATGTAAAGCAATCAAAATGAGTTTCTACAACTTCAAAACACAACTTCTGATGGCTGCTACAACTCAGTGATCGAACATGATGGCTGCTACAACTCAGTGATCAAACATGATGGCTTCTGATGGGCATCGAAAAATGGATGGGCAGTGATTGTCTCATCATGACCAAAAAGACCAATTCGCTTGAGTTGGCTTTCCAACATCTTTCTCCCAATCATGCTCTGTTATTAAAAGATAGAATATCTAGAATGAATAGCACTTTCTAGAACATAGAAACTTGAGGATGTCAGAAGACAACAAGTACAAAAGATAAATTCAAAGGAACTTTTATGATCTTCCTACTTGGAAATTAACATGAACTAAAAAAGCAATTATTCAGAAAAGTTAACAGTAAAGGACCTTACCGCCAAAAAGAATAAATAATGAAGACTCCAACACTGAAGAGATAATACAGTGCAAAATAAATAAAAGTGTTACATTTTATAAGGGATATCAGTTTTGAAAGGTTGTTTCTTATAGAACTTGGTTGTCTTATGACCTAAAAAAGTGGCCATAAGACAACCAAGTTCCCATCGTAATTGTGGGACAAGAAGGGGCCATTTAATCAGCTATTTATTTCCCATCGTATTTGGCTTCTAAGTTCCTCATGCAGTTTTATAAAGTTACACAAAAATTACTCAAGCTGAGTTCAGAAATATGGAATACTGGTATTGGTTCTTGAGACATCAAACTAAGGCATATTAGCAGTTTTAAAGAAGCTTACCATATTACTTGCAAGTAGCAACCAAGGCAGAATTGCTTCACCATAATCCTGCAACTTTTTCAACAACAACCTACCAATAAAAAGGATAAGATTAATAATGATACAAATGAAATAATATGGCATATATGAACATAAAAAGAGAAGATCCATATATGAACATAATACATATAAAAATGAGAAATTTTTACCAAAATGTTATGGCATAACTTACATTTTGACTGGATTGATCATCGATGATATTTGGGGGATTCAAATTTGATAACTCATCAATTGTAGAACCCTATAGATAAGTTTGCATATGTTCAATGTTAACAAATAACAAAAGTAAAATCATTTAACACCAAAATAGCAAATGACATCAAATATACAAACAAACCTTTTTCCTTGACTTTGCCTTTGTCTTATTCACAATTTGCTCAATTTTGGATTGTTTTCTTTTCGTCGGTGGGCGTCCACGAGACCTTACTTTCAATGGGTTGTGAAACTTTTTTCTCTCATCTGTTGATTCCTCATGTATTTTGTTGCTGTCCTGATGACCATCCAATGAATCATCAATATTTATATCCATAATCCTTTTTTTCGCTTCTTTCAATATTCCTGTTAAAACAAAGCACTTCTCATCACTTTTTGACCCAAGCTGCCCCACTTCCTGTAACAATGGTTGAAGATTATTATATCTTTGTCTTTCCTCTGCATGCCGACAAGAATCATCATAAATATTGGCGATTCGTTGATATCCCCGTTTAATATCTTTGCGCCATCGTTCCAAAATATAATTTTCAGGAAGTATAGTGACATTTCTTTTCACTAGAACAGACATCAAATGCCTACATACAATTCCACGAAACTCAAAGAGACGACACAAACACTTCATCTGAAATTGTAACTCACTATATTGTACCCAAAATGAAACTTCTTTTGGAGATGCTCCATCCTTTCCATATACAGTTTCTATAACCTCAAAAAAAAGTGTTGACCCTTCTTGCTTCACAAATGAAGTATTACAAAACATCAAACCTCGCATTTCATCTTGAAACAACTTGAATATCTTGTTAGTGTAAACACTTTGAAACTGCTTTTCAATTGGATGACCACTAATGACCGGAATGATAGAATTGAAAGATACAAAATCAGAATTTTCTTCCTTTTCAATCTTGCTTTTCAAAGCATTGTCATATTGTTCAACAAATTGTTTCAAAGTTGTTTTCGAATGAACATAATCATCAAAAAAAGCATTCATACTCTCACTTCTTTGACTTGTAGACATCCCTGCCCAAAATTTGTCTTTTACATACACAGGCATCCACTTTTGACGAATTTCATATAAAGAATTCAACCAATCATTGTTCTCTAAGTTAAACGCTTCAATAAAGTTTTTCCAATTGGTATCACATTCGTCAGATGTCAAAGAATTGTAAACAATATTCTTCATGTTTCTCTTTATCAATTTATAGTTGACATGACTACTAAACTTGGCAGGAAGTTTTTTCATAATATGCCAAAGACATAAACGATGATGAGAGTCCGAAAAAACCTCAAGAATTGCAATTTCCATGGCTTTGCATTGATCCGTAATAATAGCTCGTGGAGCTCGTCCTCTCATGCATGTCAACCATGATTTAAATAACCAAATAAAAGTTTCAGAATCTTCTTTGGATATCAAACCACAACCAAGTAATATGGATTCACCATGATGATTTACTCCAACAAACGGAGCAAATGGCATATCATAACTATTGGTAAGATATGTAGTATCAAATGTAACAACATCAGAAAAAGAATCACATGCAGCCCTACATCTGGCATCAGCCCAAAATATATTTCTTATGCGAGAATCCTCATCTACGTCAATCACATAAAAGAAATTTGAATTTCTACTTTGCATACGACAAAAGTAATTATTCAAGGCTTCTGCATCACCATTCCCAAGCCTTAATCTCCGTGCTTCGGCCACATAATTTCTACACTTTCTTTCATCAAATGATAAATTTTCATAACCACCAGCTTCAACAACAAATGATTGAAAACTCTTACTCAATGTTATTCCCGCTTGATCATTCAACTCTAATTGTCTTTTAGTTTGAGAATCTAACACTTTATTACATCTAAAGTGTCTTGACTTCCTTGGACTTAATACATGATTGTGATCAAGTTGAATACTAGTGATGACACATACTCCATCATTCAGAATTGTAAGATTAATCTTTGCTTTGCAATCCGTTTTAGTAGTAGGTCTAGGATAAAAGGAATTTTTCACTCTAGGAACTGAATGACCATTCTTAGAGCATCCAAATGAAAAATACTTTACTTGACCATCATCTCCTTTTTTGGAACTTATCTTTGAAATACCAAACCCAAGCCCTTGTGCATATGTTTTGTAAAAATCACGAACCTCTTGTTCAGATGAAAAATGCATCCCAACTTGTGGAATATCAACTGCATTTGAATTTGACGAATCACCCAACGTTTGCACATCACCCTCATTTAATAGTTCTTGCTCCATAACAATTTTACAACCTAAATGCAAACAAAATAATTATTGGCAAACATAATTCAGAAAGAATAATTCAGATCCTGCCTAATACATAGACTAGACAAGCAACAATGGCACATCCTGCACCATAACGTAGCTAAAACACAAGAGTATTTGTATACCAAAGATGAATAGCTAGACCATTAAGTAAGTAGATAGCATCAACTTTATCATGAGATTGGAGTTTGGGTTTAAATAACAATATCTCCTTAGCTCATGTTCAGTTTGGGCTTGCCAAATGAAGCATGTCCATCCAAACAATGAAACTTTGCAAAAAGTTAATGATTAAGACTTCAATTACAGAATCATACTTAACAATAAGAAGCATTCAATGACTAAACAAAACAGAAGAATAAAAGAAGAACATTTATTACTATATACCTAGAATCAAAAATAGAACATTTATTACTATCCAATGATTCGTTATGGTAAGAACACATACAGAGTAAAAGATCACAATGCAAGATACGAATTGCTCGCCAATTTCATCTGAAGAGTTTCTAGAATTTTCTACCTGGAGGTGGAAGGATCGTGAAGAGGCTGCGGCGCTAATTGCTGCTAATTGCTGGGGGAAGGAGGCTCGTCGGCCAGGCGCGCCGCTCACTCGAGGAGAAGGGCTGGGGTCGGGGGCGACAGAGGCTCGGCGTCGGGGGCGAGGAGCTTCGCGCAGACCGTTGGAGAGTTCGGTGAGCCAGAAGGACGGAGGGCGTGCCGTGGAGGAGCTTCGCGCAGGCGCGTCGCTTTCTCGCGGAGAAGGGCTGGGGTCGGGGCCGACAGAGGCTCGGCGTGGAGGATCTTCGCGCAGACCGCCGTGGAGGAGCTTCGCGCAGACCGTTGGAGCGCGAGGGAGGAAGGGTCGGCGTCGAGGAAGAAAAACTAGGGTTCGCGCAGAGAAAGGGCGGTGTTTGGGCGGCTTTTGTGAGGGAGCGAGAAGAGGGCGGGCGCTGCTTTTGACCAAATTTTCGCCGCAGTCTCGCGTTTTTGTTTTTTTCCCACGTCAGCATGCTGATTGTGTCGTAAAGGGTTTCGTGCTATTTCTTTGCGTAGAGTATCATTACTCTATATATATATATATATACGTGCGCGTGAAGAAAAGGAGGACATATATATATATATATATATATATATATACGTGCGGGTTTTGCTTCGGCGATGGACGAGAGACAGCTGCGGTTTTGCTTCGGCGATGGACGAGAGAGAGCCGGACGCGAGAGGAGTCGGCGCGAGAGAGGGCTGCGTCTTGCTTCGGCGAGGGGGGAGGCGGGAGAGGAGCCGCAGCGAGAGAGAGCTGCAGTGTTTGCGAGAGAGGGAGGGAGGCGAGGGACAAGAGGGAGGGAGGCAGTCGAGCGGCGCTGCGGTCGCGAGAGAGGGAGTCGGGTTGAGAAAGAGTGAGCTGTGGTGAGGGCTTACATGATTTTTTTGCCACGCACGCAGCCACGGATGCACGCAAAACCGCAGCCACGCAGCACGTCCGCAGCAGGTCCGCAGGAACAGTCCGCATTCGATCAGCTCTTATGTTGTAATAAGTCTGCAGAGAAGAACATTGAGGTTAGCATTAATAAAATCTTATTTTTTGCCGCTTATACACATTTAATCCAACTAATGATCGGCAGAAGCAATGTTCGTACTCATAGATTGTTGTGTCTTTTGTCGTAATAATTTGCAATTTCTTCTTTAACATGAAGGATTACTGATCAGAGATTGTTATCTTCTTTTACTGTAAAAATTTGGATCGTTTTCTTTAAAATATATGCCTAAGATCATGTCAAACAAATTCTCAGCTCTTATGTTGGAAGTCAATCTGTGAATGTCTATGATTTCTCCCAGAAAGAGAAGACCCTGGAGTTGGAGAAATCTGTAGAAAGCTTAAATGAACAACTAACATCGGCCAGCATCGAGTCCACTGCTAAAGATGACCTTTTGGCAAAGCAAGCAAAAGTAGCTGAGGAAGCAATTGTAGGTCAGAATTTTTTTCCCCCCAGATACTGAAACTACAATATTTTGAGAATAAACCGTGCTCGATCTACTTGTTAGGATGGGAGAAAGCAGAAGCTCAATCACTTTCTTTAAAGCAACAATTGGATGGTGCTTTGCTTTAGAAGAAAACTGCAAAAGAAAGATTAGTGGCAAGGGATACAGAATTGCAAGAATGCATGCAAAAAGTGCGTGATGTTAAGGAAGAGCAGCAGCTCGTAGTTAACAACGCTTCCATGAGAATATCGAGAGAGCAGGAGAAGACTCGCATGCCAGAACAAAGGCTGGATTGAAGAACAGATTGCAAATCAAATATCGATTAATGAAGACCTTGCGACTCAGTTAACCCTTGCAAGGGCTGAATTGAATGAAGCTCTTCAAAAGTTTACATCCCTTGAAATCCAACTTGCACAGAGGAGCAACTGCTGTGAAGAACTGGAGGAAACTTGCCTTGAACTACAGCTAGAGTTAGAAAAGTGCAAATTACTGCTTTCATATTGTGTTTCAACTGTAGTCTTAAAAGTTCCTCTGATTATCTGTATTTATGTGTGACACAGAGCTTCATCTGAAGAAACTCCGAAGTATGCCATGCGCCCGAAGATGAAGAAAATCCTGACGGTAAGCTCTATTACATCACTTGCTGAAAATGAAGTGACCGATTTCTACTAAAATTTGTTAATTCGCCATGCAAATTTGATCATTGAGTATCAGACAACTTAATTTAACTTTCAGGTTTTGCAACTTAGCCACAAAGTGACCAAGACTATTAACCCCTATATCTTAAGTCATTGAAATCTTCAATCTGGCAGGAATGTGACATAATTGCAGCTACAGAAACAATTGCTGCTTGCCAGGAAACCATCCTAAATCTTGGGAAGCAGTTGAAAGCTTTGGCATCAGCGGATGATGGACCTTTGTTCAGCAATGTATCAACTACTACTTCCAAGTCCAACCATCATCGCCTGCAATTAATCGAGCATATGAGCAAAGAGGGTCATTCAGAGTCCTGCGATCCATCGGTGAGCGATGAAGTTCATATGTCACCAGAGAATTTTTCTGGCAAACACAAAGGTGATCCTGATGAAGGAAAGCTTATGGTTGTGGCTAAGAAACAAGATGCAGGAGCAAGTTTGCTGAGAAAGATTAAGATGCAAAGGAGACGAAAGAGCAGCACAAGGCTTGAACTCCCAGTGGGTGCTCAAAAGCAGCTTTGAAACTTCCATTAATCAGCAAGTATACTTTGTAAGAAAGAGAAAATAATGGTCGAGGGTCATTCAGTTCTTGCTTTCTCTGGGTGTTAAATTGTTGATTGGGTTCTACAGATATTTGTTGTTTTTGAAGGCTGAGCGAAAAGGCATACTCTTTGCTTTTCTACCAACTACTCGTTCTTAGTACAGCAATTTAGTAGCAGAAACTTGATCGTCCAAACAAATCTACCAGCATCAACACTCTTTGCTTTTCTACCAACTACTCGTTCTTAGTACAGCAATTTAGTAGCAGAAACTTGATCGTCCAAACAAATCTACCAGCATCAACGCGATCCTATCAAAATCTAAACTTTGATCCTTCAGATATCCACAAGACTCGAGCTTTCACCGGACTAACTCTGACCAGATCAAGAACTGGCCCGCAGAGTGCCCCCGGATCGCTCACACTCATGTGGTAATACGAGCTGTAGAATGGGATCCTTGTCCGGTTCTCCCTCGCCGTAAACTTTAAGCTCGCCATCGTAAACCCGCCTTTCGCCTGTGACTGGAACGGTACCTTCGCCATCCCGTTGCCGGCGAAGGCCTCCACCATCATCGACCTGTGGCACCCATTCTTGGCGTCGCCCACCGCGAAGCTGAGGTTGTAGGAGCGGCCGGCCACGATCCTGATAACCTGCGCGATTGCGCTTTCTCTCCCGGCGACCAACTCGACGGCGAAGTTGCCGGAGGGGACGGAGTAGTGGGCGGCGTCGATGAAGCAGACGGCCTTCAGGGATTCGATGATCCAGCCGGGGAGAGGGGAGGTGGCGTCTTGCTGCTTGGGCGGGAGGAGGACGCCGGAGGTGGAGTTCTTGAAGATGTGAGGTGGAGTGCTTGGGCGGGAGGAGGACGCCGGAGGTGGAGTGCTTGGGCGGGAGGAGGACGCCGGAGGTGGAGTGCTTGGGCGGAGGATGACCCGTGCTTTGCTTCTTTCTTTTTTTGTCCACTCAGCGCACCGTCCTCAGTTGGCGTCGCCACATCGGACTGGTCCGCAGCGCATCCGCAGCCAGCGTCCGCAGCTGAACCGAACTCTATATATATATATATATATATATATATATATATATATATATATATATATATATATATAACCACATCATGCGGACCGCGTGCGGACCCGCCTGCGTGACCGATCAGGGACTTCCCTGATCGGTCATGGATGCGTGGCACGGCGCTGCGCTCCCATATCCCAACTCGCGGGCAATGGTCGGCGAGTCTTCCGATCGTCCATCAGACACCACCGGCGGCCTCCGCCTCGAACAAAACTATACCCTAGGGGGTACGGTAAACCCTAGGGGATACGGTGAACCTGTCGGGGTACGCCTCCCGTGTCCCAACTCGTCGACGATGGCCGGCGAGTCCTCCGATCGTCGATCGGACACCACCAGCCGCCGCCCCGAACAAAACTATACCCTAGGGGGTACGGTGAACCCTAGAGAGTACGGTGAACCCGTCGGGGTACACTTCCCGAGCCCCTCGTTGATCGATTAGGCAAGCGCCTGATCGATCAGGGGGAAAGGGAGAAGGAATCGTGGCATTATCCGCACGCGGTCCGTAGGAAGCGGTCCGTAGGAAGCAGTCCGTAGGAATCGATCCGCAGGAGAGTAAATTCGTATATATATATATATATATATACAGATTTGTTATATTACGGACCATTTTTTCCGGACTCGTACGGACTGCCCTCGTGGCATATCCACGTCATCTGTTTTTATTAAACCCGCTTCTTCCCTTTGTCCCTCTTCGCACCGCCTGCGTCGAAAGCTCTTTTGCAACCTGCGGACCGCCTGCGTGGAGAGCAGCAAGCAGCCGGTCGTGTCGAAGAGCTTTCGACGACCTGTCCTGCCGTCGCCTCGCCCTCTCCGACCATCACCTAGCCGCCGCCTTCCTCGACGGCTCCGTCCGCCTCTATCACGTTCCCTCCGGGCGTCTCCTCGCCACCTTCCCTGCAGACCCGCATCGCGACCGTCTCGGACGCTTCTCCCAGGCAATCTCCGGACTCGTCCTGCTCGACGATCGGCTCGCCTTTGCCTCCCATAACGGAGACGTCCACCAGCAAGCCACGAGGAAGAAGAGCTTTCGACGCGACCGGCTGCTTGCTGCTCTCCACGCAGGCGGTCCGCAGGTTGCAGAAGAGCTTTCGACGCAGGCGGTGCGAAGAGGGACAAAGGGAAGAAGTGGGTTTAATAAAAACAGATGACGTGGATATGCCACGAGGGCAGTCCGTACGAGTCCGGAAAAAATGGTTCGTAATATATATATATATATATATATATATATATATATATATATATATACGATTTTGATATGCTGCGGACCGTCTGTTGCGGACCGTGTATGTGGCACCTGCCTGATCAGTCAGGTTGACCAATCAGGCAGGTGCCTGATCGGTTAGGAAAGTCTCTCACCGATTAGGTACCTACCTGATTGGTCAGGGACATCCCTGACCGATCAGGCATGTCCCTGACCGATCAGGCAGGTGCTTGATCAGTCAGGGACTTCCCTGACCGATCAGGAAGTTGCCTGATCGGTCAACCTGATCGATCAGTTGTTACCCAGTGCCGACGGGTTCACCAGTGCCGACGGGTTCATCGCTATCGGACGGGTTCACCGCTACCCCTAAGGTTTACCGCACTCCTTAGGGTTATAGTTTTGTTCGGGGGCGGCGGCCGAAGGCTGCCGTTGGTGTCCGATCGACGATCGGTCACCATCGGCGCTGCGAGTTGCCTGACCGATCAGGCAATTGCCTAATCGGTTTGGCGCTTGGTCCGCACGCGGTCCGCACCATATTATAAAGGAAGAGAAGGAGAACATGGGAGATATATTTGCCCTTTTTATTTTAAAACACAAAGATTATATTTTTCTCTCACAGAGAAAATGTAATATTTTATTTAAAAAAACTTTTGTGATTAATTAGAAGAAGAGAAAAAATATGCCCTTTCTCGCCGTGCGAAGGCCACGAACAATGGCGTCCCCGGCCTTTTCCGTCTTCCTCTGCTGCTTCCTCTTCTTCTTCACCTTCCCTTACGCATCCTCGTTGTCAATCGGGGCGGAGTCGGTTGTAAGGGAGTCCTTCCCCATGGATGGGGACGTCGCCTGGGTCGTCCAGATCTCCGACCTCCACCTCAGCGCGTACCACCCCGACCGTGCTTCTGACCTCGTCCGCCTACTTGCTCCCGCGCTTCGAGTTATCCGCCCGGCGCTTCTGCTGATCACGGGGGACATCACAGGTAGGCTACCCCTCTTTTTCCTAATTGAATTACTTCTTCATTTTTCTTAATCGGTTTGGCAATTTTTATTATTTTTTAAACACTACTAGAATCTTTGCAGTTTGTAATTCAATTCTTCTTCCGGAAAATCCAGAAATAAAAATATCCAAATTTGAATTTAACATAAATGTTGGACATCATGATTCCTAGTGCTCTGATGACGCGGGTTGATCTGGGGTGTAAATTTTGTTGATATTCATTGCTTATATGATGTTTGGTGATGATAAAAACTTTCAAAATAGTTTCTTGATTTTTCTCATTGTGGTAAAGCTATACATGGGTTTAATTAAAAGATGTAAAAAAAATGCTAACAATACCTTTGCATGCTTCAATACGGGTATAGATTTATGGAATAGGACATACGTTTTTTGACTGTTCCTATGTTCATGAGGTGTTGAGGAGGATCGAGGACATAAAGGGATGGAAGTTTAGTTTTATGAGTCACTGGATGAGTGGAAATTGGCTAGAGGGATATTCCTCTAGTATAATTCATTCTAATGAGATGAGATCTGTAGTGCGATTGCAATGTGACAGATATTGGAAAAACTGAAATAGGAAGAAGTATCAAGAGTTAGTTTGGTTGTCTCCTGTGGGAATTCTACGAAGCATTATAGTGGAGATACAGGATTTTACTGGTGCCAATGAGCCTGAAAATAGATGTGGTAATGAACTTAAGAGTAAAATGTATGTGATACTATGGAGGAGGTTATGCGGGTGTTTGTGATTGTGGCATGGAAGACTGAGCTGGAGCTTTGTTTATGTTATCTGGTTGTTTATAAGTGGTTGGAGTTAGTTCTATTAAAGGGTGTTGTTGTTTCTATGCTGCATTTGTGCTAAGGAGAGCTTATGGCAATGAGGGAAGCTGTTGAATTGTGCAATCATTTTTTTTCTTGCCTTTGAAGTTATATTTGATTGAAAAGTAGCAATTATATTTTTGTGTGGGGAGATGAAGGTGTTTTGGTCAGTTTGATATTTAGTTATTGTTGTGTGGATTGGAGGTAATCAGTAGACAGAGTTGTTTTGGTGGGAAGAATATGTGGAAGCTGATATTATAGTGGCTTTTTGGCTGCCGACAATTGTGTGTTGATATTAGGAGTTGATGAATGTTGAAAATTTTTGGCTGATATAGGGAAAATAGTTTGGTAGATAGAGGTTCCTAGAATAACTTAATGGATGCACAACTTCTGTTTTTTACCGAAAAGGACATAGATCAAGGTTGGACAGAGTTGCTTTGACCATTATCTTACTAAAATGATGTAAGAAATGGTTGAATGATGCTTCACTAACCCCTTTGTTTCTTATACTAGGATGAGCTTGTATGGTTCACTTAGGCATCATACCTGGACTTTTGCTACCAACAGATTAACACTTTGATGCGGGCAGAAAAGCAATTCAAGAAAGCAATTTTAATCTATTTTATTATTTTTATGAAGTTTGGTATTTAGATTATTTTTGTTAATTTTGGTATTTATGAGTTAAGGTTTGTCTATGTCAGCATCCTGTTTTATTGGTCTCAAGTCTATATAAACAATTGTTTGGGTCATTATAAGATGGTTTTTTTATTAATGTTATTTTTAGCTAAGCCATTATTTTCTTACTTCCTGATATTCTTCTAAGAATCAGCAGGTTTAGAAGATCGCTTCCGGTATTCGTACGCGAATCAATGGAATTGATAGTCAATTTTAGTATTCGTGCGTGAATCAATGAAATTGATAGTTATCCGCTGCATTAGTTTGGTATCAGAGCCGTGTTGATCTTGTGGAGTCAGTCGTCGTCGCATTCTTCATGAACGATGAGTTTTGTCTTTCTATTTCCTGATATTCGTGCACAAATCAGTAGAGTTTAGAAAATTATTTCCGGTATTCGTGCGCGAATCAATGGATTTAATAGTTTTCCACGTATCACACCAAGAAGACTGCAACGCATCAACAACATTTCTGATGATGATATAACCGACAATGCGAGGATGAAATGTCTCCAACATGGGGAGAATGATGTGGGCAGAAAAGCAATTCAAGAAAGCAATTTTAAACAATTTTATTATTTTTATCGAGTTTCGTATTTAGATTATTTTTATTAATTCTGATATTTATGAGTTAAAGTTTGTCTATGTTAGCGTCATGTTTTGTTGATTTCTTTCTGTTAGAATTTCTATTAAGAAATTTCCTTTTTGGATGAGATTTATTTTCTTTCTTTACAAGATAAAAATTGAGGTCTATATATATGAGGATTTCTTTTCTTTCTTTGAGTCTCAAAGTCTCGAGTTTATATAGACAATTGTTTGGGTCATTTAATGCTATTTCAGCTGAGCCATTATTTTCCTACTTCCTCATATTATTCTACGAATCAAGAAGTTTAGAAGATCGCTTCCGGTATTCGTGCGCGAATCAACCGATTCTTGATTTCGATATTCGTGCGCGAATCAACGAATTCTCAATTTCACTATTTGTGCGTGAATCAACAAAATTGATAGTTATCCGCCACATCACACTTTCTCATGCAAACTCTTTCATTGATGTCTTCTATATGATTGTCAACCTTTGAGGGATATAATGCAACTCAATGGGTTTAGTTTTTGATGCAGCATGAGGGACAATATTTCACACATACAACACAACTTATCAACGGGAATATTTATAAACTGAAAAATAATTAACATGGAGGATTGAGGTTCCTTAAAGGCTTCAACTCAAATAAAGTTGGAAATAAATTAAACTATTCTAGTAGAGAAATAATCCTAAAAAGGAAAGTATAAAACTCATTTAAACTTGGAACAAACTCTCTATTCTTTAAACAAAACATAATTACCAGACTAAAAGTACCTTAACTAACCGATTCTTCAATGTAAAAGGATCTACCAAATAATCTTTTAGTTGAAAATTTTGAAAAATTTAATTCGTAATTTGCATATTCTTTGTTGTCAAAATTTCTTATTTCGTTTTTTGCAATCAGATGCCAAAAACAAGAGAAGAACAACAACAAGGCAGGATTTATCAGAATGGATCCAATACAGAAACACTATGGAAGCAGTTGTCAATCATAGCGGCTTGGACAAGAGAATAATATTTGATATAAGAGGCAATCACGACAAATATGGAGTTCCACATGTTGGACATCCGCTTGATTTTTTCTCAGTCCACAGTCTTAGTGCACAACTAGGAAGGCTAAGCACCATTCAGAGCATCTCTCTTGTGGTAGAACTCCCAATCTGGATCTAATGGTTTATCAAATTATACTTTTTCCTTATTAATTATCACAGAATTAACTTTTTTCTTGCAAGAGGAACGAAATTGATAAATCACAAATCACATTGTCATTGACCTTTTAATTTCCAAACATTCAAGTTGGGTTCTTATTATTGGAAATTACACCTGATTCTTCCCAATCTTAAACAATTAAAACATGCACGTGGCTAATAATCATTTTAATACCTAGAACAACTTAAGTAGATACCATAATTAGACAGGCTGTTTTTTTTTTACAATTTCATTAAATTTCTTAAGTTCTTCTAAATCCACATGCATGTTTGTTCTACATGTTCTATATGGAAATTTAATTTTGTAGATCCTTTGACAATTCATTGGGTGACATTACACTTTTTCGTCTTATATCATAAATACCACCATTAACAATTTTGTCTAACTTGTTAAATTTGTTGTTTCTTTTAGCATATCAAATGTTGATCTTTCAAAAGATTAATGTTTGACTTTTCAAATAGAAATTACCTAAGATTAAGGGAAGAAATATTGAGTAAATCTCATTGATAATTTTTATAACTTATAGAAATTTGAGCATGTGGAGAAGAATATTTATTGGATTGCTAAAGACAGGGAAAGAAAATGTAAATATTAGGGTAATCTTACAACAACAACAACAATAACAACCAAGCCTTATCCCATTAGGTGGGATCGGCTATATGGATCCTTCTACGCCATTGGGCTTTGCCCCAATTATATCATCATCTATATTTAAATAAAATTTATCATGTTTTATTGTTACCAACCAAGTCTTTTTTGGTCTCCCTCTCTCGTTTAATATGCGTATTTATCATAGTTTCACATGGCCTGACAGGAACATTTATTGATCACCTAGGTATATGTCCGTACCATTTCAAACATGTCTCTCGAAATTTTCCTCAATAGGTGCAACTCCGACTTTCTCTTTAATGCTCTCATTTCTTATTCTCTCCATTCTCGTATGTCCACACATCCACCCTAACATCCTCATCTCTGCAACTTTCATCTTTTGCTCATGTGCTCTAGTCATAACCCAACATTCAACATCATAACATAGCAGGTCTAACTGCCGTTCTGTATAACTTCCCTTTAAGTTTTAAAATACTTTACGATCATATAAAACACCCGACGCTAACCTCCATTTCAACTATTCTGCTTGTATTCTATGTAAGACATCTCTCTCAATCCCTCCATCACTTTGCAAAAATTATCCTAAATACTTAAAGCTTTCAGTTTTAGACAACTCGTCATTTCCTATTTTAACAATTGTCTCATTGTGTCTAATATTGCTAAACTTAAATTCCATATATTCTGTCTTTACTCTACTAAGCTTAAAACTTTTCACTTTTAGTGTTTAGCATTTACTTTTTCACGTGTTTCGTCTATCAAAACAATATCATCTACAGACAGCATGCACCATGGTACTGTATCTTGAATGTGTCTAGTGAGTTCGCCCATAATTAGTGTAAAAAGATAGGGACTTCGAGTTGATCCTTGATGTAACCCTGTCCTTATTGGAAATGCTTCAGTTAATCCGTCTGAAGTCTTCATTATGGTTGTTACATTTTCGTACATATCCTTAATTAGTTCAATATATATTACGCTAACGCCTCTCTTTTATAAAATTCTCCATATAATTTCTCTTGGTAGTTGGCACCCTATGATAAACTTTTTCTAAATCAACGAATACCATGTCTAAATTTTTATTTTACTCCAGATACTTTTCAATTAATTATCTAAGAAGATGTATAACTTTTACTGACGACCTTCCAAGCATGAACCCAAATTGATTTTCGATTATCGTGGTCTCCTTCCGTAATTTTTTTCTATTACTCTTTTTCAAAATTTCATTGTATGACTCGTTAGTTTAATTCCTCTATAATTTGCACAATTTTGTATGCCCCCTTTGTTCTTATATAAGGGAACTAGGGTACCTACCCTCCATTGATTAGACGTTTTTTTTATTTTCAATATCATATTAAATAATTTTGTAAGTCATTCAATACCTTGTTTCCCTAAGCACTTTCGTACCTCTATTGGGATATCATCTGCTCCCATGACTTTTTCACTTTGCATCCCTTTCAAAGCTTGTTATACTTCTGAAATTTGAATTTTACGATGGAAATTAAAATTTCTACACTCATTTGAACTACTTAAATTGCTTAAGTTAAGTTGATCTTCTAAACTTTCATTAAAAAGTTGATTAAAGTAAATCCTCCACCGCTCTTTTATTTTGCTATCATTTACTAGTACTCTATTGCATTCATCTTCAATACATCTTATTTGACTAAGGTCTCTTATTTTCCTTTCTTTTGCTTTAGCTATTTTATAAATGTCTCTTTTCCCTTCTTTTGTTTCCAAGTTTTGATATAATCATTCAAAAGTTTTATTTTTTGCTTTATTCACTGCTTTCTTAGCCTCTTTCTTGGCTATCGTATACTTTCTACCGTATACTTTTTAAAGTTTTTTTTTGTTCTTATGAATATATAATTCCTTATAGGCTATTCGTTTTTTCTTCACTTTCTCTTGTACTTTCTCATTCCACCACCAAAACTCCTTACTTGGTGGTGCGTACTCCTTTGACTCATCAAGTACACCCTTAGTTATTATTTTCAACTTTGATATCATCTTATCCCATATCGTATTAGAGTCACTGTATATTTCATCTAATGTTTGTATTCCTAACTTCTACCACTTAATTCTAGGAGTCGTATATATTTTTCCTCTATTGATATTATGATTAAGGTGTATATCCAACATTACTAATCTATGTTGGGTAGTTAAGCTTTCTTCAGGGATGATCTTACAATCTTTACAAATCTTCTTATCTCTTTTTCTAATCATAAAAAGTCAATTTGCGAATTATTCCCACTTTTAAATGTGACCAAGTGTTTTCTTTTTTCTTAAAAAATATATTAGCTAGTATAAGGTCATATGTTATCGTAAAATCCAATATAGTTTTTCTTTCTTCATTTCTTGTTCCAAGCCCATAACCCCCATGTATCCTCTTATATTCTTCATTTTCACTCTGACATGTCAATTTAGATTACCTCCTATCAAAATCATTTCATTTGGCGGAATATTTTGTAATACCTCATCTAAATCGTCTCAAAATCTTGATTTGGCTTCTTCATCTAATTCTACTTGAGGTGCATATATGCTAATTACGTTCACCGTTTCTTTCGCCACTACTATTTAGAGAGTTATAATTCTATCCCCCTTTCTAACTACTTTAACAATTTCATCTTTTAAAGAACTATCTACAAAAATACTTACTCCATTTCTTGTTTTACTCTTTCTTGTATACCATAACTTTAAACCCGAGTTTTCTATCATTTTTGTCTTCTCGTCTACCCATTTTGTCTCTTGCACACACAAAATACTAATTTTTCTCCTAATCATCATATCTACTACCTTCATTATTTTACCAATGAGAGTTCCTATATCCCATGTTCCAAATCTCAGGCTATTACTTTTCTTATAATATTTATTCTTATTCCACTTATTGTGTGAGAACTCTTGCCTATTTAACATTACACCTAAGTTCTCATGGAGATGTAACGGTCCTTGCCGAGACGTTACAGTCGGATCCTGCAACACGAACCCTTGCATATTTAGCACTACACCCCAGTTCTGGAGATGAAGCGGTGCTTGCCGAGACATTATAGTCGGACCTTGCAACGCGTTCTTTTCGAGGAACATCCTAGCATTAGCATAATAGTTGAATGGAGTCATTCATTGAGTATTTGCCATAGTTTTTTACCCTGGTCGGCATCCTAACGCAACCCTCCTTCTTTATCCGGGCTTAGGACCGGTCATGACTAGGTCATCATAGGCGGAGTTATTTAATGTATAAAAATAAAGATCAAAAGGTTATAATTTATTAAGATTATGGGAAAATGGAAAAAGTATTTGTGCAAGTTATTTAGCGCAAAAATTTATTTTTGGAGAGAAAAATCATAATAAATTAAATTAGATATAATGTGATTAATCTTTTAAGAAAATATAGACAAGTGTGAGATAATATAGGCCTTGATGACTGTTCTATTAGAATTGTCTATTTGGATGAACATATGTTTGATCAACATAATATGACAGAAAAGGGAAGGAACTAAAAGTGCATTTGTCCCTTGCCTCCTATTGTGCATTTAGGGGTTTAGATATGCCTACAGTCTCATTGACATTGGTGCATATTAAACATGCTAAAGATTTGGGAAGTGAAGCACTTTGTTCCATCTGAAAAGTGAGGTAAGTGGTGTGAACGTGTGCCTTGTCGTGCAATTGAACAATGTCTACAATGATATGGAAAGGATTGCATTGTCATAGAAATGCTATTGCTTAGGAGTTAGGCAAGGAAATTTGTCGATTAGGAAACAACAGAGTTTGTTGAGGCTAGTGTTCATCTTGCAAATAAAATAATTTTTAAAATTTTAGAATTTGAAAAAAAATAAATTTATAAACATTTCAACTCCAACTAATAAATTTTATAGATAAATTGAATTAACTAGAGTTGAAGGTTTGAGAGTTAACTCAAGACCTGAGTAAACTCTTAACATATTTAAAAGAGGTATAAAGGCTAAGATTACAATGTCAGGGAAACCGTTGTAGAGGATTGCATATAATTATTTTCCAAAATCTCCTCAATTGTTCATAACTTTGCTCGTTGTACATATTATAAATACTAAACTAAATAATTCCGTGACAGTGGAAAATTACAATGGGTTAATTTTGACCAATTTGATGCTGATACTGTTAATGTTTTTTGCCTTGCATTATATGAACTGATGCTTGGAGAAAATTAATGTAGCATCAATTATACTTGTTTATATATTTGTTTACACTGAAAGTGACTTTCTTTGCCTGTGTAAAAATTGAACTGACATTTATGTGAAGGTTTTCTAGGGCAATGATCGACAATATGTGTTCATTGGTATTGATGATACAATTAGCATTGGAATTCGGGGCCCATCAAATTTTTTTGGTCATCCAACTGATAGAAGGGCTGATGCTCTTGAATCTGAATTGCAGTATTGGGATATTTATCCTAATAATTTAGTGACAAAAGTTTTATTTGGGCATTATCCAATGTCTTTTACAGCTTCAACCGAAAAGGGGCAGCGTTATGAAAATTTATTTGCAAAATATTTAGTTTCCTCATACATTTGCGGCCACCTTCATGCAAAGATAAGCAGACAACTTTGGAGATTCCATTCATCAAAATCGCCTTCTGATGTTAAAGTTCCCAAAACGAGAAGGAGCTTTTGGGAGTGGGAATTAGGGGACTGGAAAGATTCTAGATTGATCAGAATTCTTGCCATCGACGGTGGAGTCGTCTCTTTCCTTGATATTGATTTTCTCAGAAAATTTGAAGTTGGGGATGATTTTCAAACAACTATTATCATAACATATCCTGTTGACTCAAGAATGATGAATGTTGAACATAACAATCACTCACTCAGAAATGATATTAAGGCTCTTGTCTTTTCCACCTGGAAAATAATTAATGTGACTGCTAAGGTGTTTGATTCATCTAGGAACTACAAAATAGTCGAAGAAGTGCCTTTGCAGCTTATTGATATTGCGTCTAACAAGCCACTATTTTGTGGACGATGGAATGCTGAAAATTACCGGAGCGCATCAGCAACACGTTACATATTACAGGTCTCTGCTTTGGACTCACGGGGCAAGGAGACTAAAAGCAACCTTAGACCATTTTCTGTGGAAGGTAAACAGGCAACTTATCGAAGTACATTGCTTGCTTATTTTATTTTTGAAGTTGAGTGGGAGAGTTTATATTCGGTTCTTCTATGGAGCAATATTTGCTTTCTTCTCGTACTTTTGTTTCTTCCAAAAGTTTTGAGTTGTCATATTGAGAAATATGCATCATATCAATCCATTTCCTTGTGGATCCAGCAGCGAAAGAGCCTGTTTGTGATATACCAGGTCTTGATGGAGGGTTCGAGAAACAGATTATCATGGTTTTCTATGATGATTTATCTTATTTACCTGCTGAAATTGCCATGGTTTTGGGGTTATGCGACATCTGAGAATGGCGACATTGCTAGTATGTATTTATCTGGTTGGACGGTGCCTTTGCCAGATGGTCAACAGAAGCTTGGAACTCCAGATATAATGCTTATCACATTGCCTTTCCTGTACTTGGTGGTCACACCCATGTATGTTCTTATCTATAGTCTCTTTGCAGAAAGATCAGCATTTAAGTCGCATCTTCTGGGGAAATCAAAATGCCGGAATGAACTGATATCTTCTCATATTGAGTCAGAACAGTTATCACAACTTGCGACCCTCGTTCCATACAACTATCAAAATTTATCCTCAAAAAGTAAGATTTGTCGAGGTTGGATGAGGAGGTTCCTTCTGTTTGGTTGTCTAATAGTTGCACTCATTCATTGTAAGGTGATTATCTACCAACATGTAAGATTTTAACTTTTCTCCCCTTTGTGTGTTAAATGTATACTTATTGTTCTTATTTTTCTCAGCTATGCCTAACCCTCATGCTTGCCTACGGATTTCTACCTGTTTTGTTATCACCTGCCTTATCATGGGCACCACTGTTACTTATTGTGGGAGCATATATGTGTTCAGCGAGTGTCGACATGGAGCCCTAACAACAATGACAACCAAAGCACTTATGTCTTCATGTAAACCCTATTTGTACCATAGACAATCTGGCTCATCAACAAAGGGGTGAATGCAGGTAGAAACAATCCAAATTGTAGTGACAATGTTCTATATATATATCAAGTCAGGTATGTTATTTCTAGTCAGGCATGTTGTTTTGCATTGTGTAGAACATGGAGTGAATGCTCGCCGTGTATAACTCAGGCATTGTCTCTTCTTCCTCTACTAACACAGCTGTTGTGCATAATTTCACACGCCAAGTTGGTTGATTATGCAGTGATTAGATAAACTTAAAAATAATAATAAAACACTTTCGACTTTTAGGTTGCAATTATGAAATGTCAAAAAGTAATCGGGCAATTGATCATTCAATATTGGATCTTAATGAAATAAATTCGGCAATTTATCAAAGGGCGCACGGCAGAATTGGAAATTACCAATTCACGTACCATGATTTATAATTTGCCAAAGGGCGCACGGCTTTAAGTGAACTTCCTAATATATCCCTCCCGCCACAAAATACCTTTTTTGATCACATTTTCGAGACATCCAAATCACTTTTGCAGTAAAATAATAATTTGTGGTTCGGATGGGCAGGTAGTAGAATTTTTGTCCATTCTCTCTCAATGCAACAACGTAAATGATATTGTCGAAGGAGGACAATGTGCGTGCCCTAGTTGTGCTTTAGTCGCAAGCTAATCCTTCGAATCCCTCCGGCCAACCAAAACCTAGACAAGTATCGAAAGTGTTAGTGTGTGATCCTGAGACGGCTTTAAGAGTTAACGTTGAAGTCCAGACTACTTGGCACTATCAAAGTAGGATTTAGGGTTTCTGCAGGGTTGATTTTTATGATAATGGCAGGAAAAAGGTCTGTGGGTGGTTCATCGTCTTCTTTATTGGCATTAATCGCCAAGGTATGTTAGCGATAGGCTTAGGTAAGAATAACATAGTTTGTGAAAATGTTTATACTTATTTTTGCTGAATAAATTTGTAATGTATAAAAACTGTAGGGTTCAGATGAGTTTGGGAAAAAATTACATTAGTGCAGTGGTTTAGGTCACTTTAAATATTTTGTTGAAGCATTTGAAATTTTAAATGATCAACACATTGCGAAGATCAAAGAGTCGCCCTTCAGTATTTTCTTGGACATAGAAGAATTGCTGCATATCCGGGGAATTTTGGTTAATATATTTGAAAGTTGGGATTCAACCTCGCAAGTTTTTAAATTCTCAGGTAATAGTTTTAATTATGAATTATAAATAATATCTATAGTAAGATAAAACTTGGATATAGATGACCTTAAATGATTGATATTTGATCAATTTAAATGAGTGAATTTCAGGTGAAATTCACTTCAGGCCATCGGTAGACCTGAAATGATTTTATTTCAGGCCTACCGAGGGCCTGAAGTGAATTTACTTCAAGCCCTCGGTAGGCCTGAAATAAAATCATTTCAGGCCTACCGAGGGCCTGAAGTGAATTTACTTTAGGCCCTCGGTAGGCCTGAAATGAATCATTTCAGGCCCACGTTCGGCCTGAAATGAATTCATTTTAGGCCCACGTTGGGTCTGAAATCAATTCATTTCAGGCCCACGTTGGGCTTGAAATCAATTCATTTCAGGCCCAAAGTGAAATAAGTTGAAGCCTATATTGTTGATGATAACTAAATATTTTAATTGTTTCAGGTATACCGGTTGCGTTCACCAGACGAGATGTTGCTTTGTTACTGGGTATAGTGGACCGTGGAGTTTCGGCCCCTATTAATTCAACTAAAGCATCGGGTGACCTCTATTGTACTTACTTCTCAAAAGAAAAACAACTTACCAGAACAAGAATTGAGGACTTACTTAAACATTTTTCTAAAAGTGTTGAATCAGAGGATGATGTGCTATTAGATTGTAAATTTTATATTTTGTATATATTTGTTTGTGTTTTATTTTCGTCTAGTACATATAAGGTCCCTCTAGGGCTTGTAGATATAGTAGATGATTATGACAATCTTGGTAGATTCAACTGGGTGGAAGCTATCCATAAATTTTTGTCTCCCCAATTACCTAAGATTTGGGAATTATTTTCATCAACTCAGGGAAACCAGAGGACCACCAACCTCCCTTACGTAAAGGGATTTGCTGGGCTTTTGGCAGTGAGTAGAATTTTCTTGATAAATTTTATAATATTTTGCTATCATTAATGTAATTGTCTGGAAAACTTTGTGTATGCATAGTTTTTGGAGCATGTACCCATTCAAAAATCATACAATGTCGAAGGACCCCGAATAAATAAGTGGAGGAATATTCCTTCGCATATTAGTAGGGTGAGGGACCTTGTCAACCAAATCAGGTCCGAAGAGATAATTATTCTAAACTGTGATCTATGTTAGTTTGATATAGAGACAGTAAAATATGTGTACTTGGTAATTGACAGGTGATCGTTGAATAATTCCTAACCTACATGAAAACACATTGCTTGAGAACCTTGAGATTGGTGATGACATTCCACGGGCAATGGAGACATCAGAAGGACATCACACAGAAGATGTAAGGTCATGTGGGGAATGCATTCTTAAAGACACCCTAATCAAGGAGCTAACAGAGGAGAATATATGTTTGAATGAAAGGGTTAAGGAATTAATTTCAATTATTGAAAAAAAAGGATGGAGGGTCAAGAAAGCTATCCTGTAGTCATTCCTCTTTCTGATCCAGTATCTTGTAGAACAAGGAGAGGACGTGACTGAACTCAGTATGATTACAGGGATACTCCAATTGAGAGTCCAGTATGACACCAGCTATTACATAAGGGGAAGCGGAGAAAGGAAAAAATATCAAATGTCATGGACAAGGGAAAAATGATACTTAGTGAGGAGGATATGGATGAAGCAAGAGAAACAATTACCGTAATGGAAGTCATGCCTGAAGAAGATATAGAGGAGGAAAAAAGAAGAACCTCCGAACTATACAAAATGATGCAACAAGACATTGATGTATGTGAGTTATTTTCATAGAAATTATGTAAAATTTATTGAATTTGGTGATTAATTAGGTTGGTCTAAATTTGATGGATGTAGTTTGTGAAAAAGCATTTTATAAAGTCGAAGAAGAAAAATCAAGATAAAAAAGTGACCTACCTGATAAATAAATTGGAGAACCTAAAGTAAGTTATGAAACATAGTTTAGTTAATATATTTGGGTCTTTAATATATAATCTTATCAAATAACTTGACAGGTTGGCTAATGAATTTATCTGGGAGGATGCACCATTTGCTTTGAATTTGCATTCATTCTTACAAATCCTCAATGGAGAGGTTTTTACAAAAGGCGAGGTTATTGATGCCTTCTGTAAAATTATATTTAGGGGAGCATCCACATGTGGTAGGTCATACAACAAATCAATATATTGTTCAACCTTCTTCACAGTAAGTGATGTAAATTAGTATCAATTAATGGATTGTAGAAGACATAATATTATGATGTGGTTATTAATAATTTTGATGATGCAAATTTGTAGGCTTCAATAAGATCGTCAAAAAAGTTTTGCCTGCAACAAGTGATGAAGACTAATATGATAGAACAAGGGTTTAGATATATTTTAATACCTTTGTGCAGTGATAATACACACTTTCACTTGTTGGCGGTGGATACAGAAGCAATGACTTTCAATCATTTAAATTCTCTTGCTAGTGGCCGTAAATATAAGCATGATTTTGACTCAGCGGTGAGCAACCTACCTATATTCATATATATGTTCATCATTTGGTAAAAAATGTCATTGAAAATCATGATATATTTTACAGGTAAAAGAACTTAAACAATATACTCGTGAGGAACTTACGGCTATTGATCCATATCTACAAAGTTATCATCCCTTGGACAAATGACCCTCCGTCAGACAAAAATGTCCCCAACAAGAACATAGGTAAGTAACTGAGGAAGAGTTTCAAAAATTTAAAATCACAAAAGTGTTTTATTACCCCACTTATTGAAATCAGAAATACTGTTTGTTATTTTCAGCGTGGACTGTGCCTTCTTTGTTATGCAATACGTCCGATGTCTCCTATACGATGAGAAGATGGATTTCAAACAAGGAGATATGACGAAAATAAGATTTGATCTGACAGTAAATATTATGAGAGACATGTATTGTAAAACATGAGGATGTCAATAACTTGAAGTAATGTTGTAAAAAAAATCCTTTGTTGATCATTTCCTAGCTCCATTTATATAGAAATTGTGTAATTTGTATGAATATAATTTATTGACCAGAAAAATAAAATAATTGTGTGATGTTGATTCACATCGAGTTACTGCAATGTAGGGTACCAACTGATACGGTAAGAAAACATAACTCATAATGATTGGGACTAAGTTTGCACACCAGAAATAACATATCTTTGGTTAACTCTAACTATTGATATCGAGTATGGACATAATTCAGCTCCTTTGCATTCAATATTTACTTAGTAAGATGGAGTATATCTACCATAAATTTAAAAAACTTGTTTCAAATTATAAAAACTGTAAGAATGTTTTGATAAAATTTAATAATTCTATAAAATTAGAGGATTTGGTCACATCTCGTATAAAAATATAGAATATTATTCTATAAATTATTATTGTATTTAATGCCCAAGGTGAGCATGAACTTAAATGATTTCAGGCCCACGGTGGGCCTGAAATAAAATGATTTCAGACCTAAGGCGGGTCTGAATAAAATGATTTCAGGCCCAATGTGATAAAATGATTTCAGGCCCACGGTGGGTCTGAAATCTTTTATTTCAGGCCCAATGTGGGCCTGAAATCACTTCAATTCAGGCCCAGTGTGGGCCTGAATAGCTTCATTTCAGGCCCAACTTGGCTCATCCCAGTCTAATGATATAGGGTTTTCAGAATTCCAGATATGGTAGGTTCATCAGTGAGTTTTGCTCAAAACTCACTGATATATCTCAACTACTACTATAACATTGGTGATACAGCAAGATTAGAGGTTTGGACACCAAAAATATCATCTCTTAGCTCAACCCTCTCTACTGATATAGGGTTTTCAGAATTCCAGATATGGTAGGTCAATCAGTGAGTTTTGCTCAAAACTCACTGATATATCTAAACTACTCCTATAGCATTGGTGATACAGCAATATTAGAGGTTTGGACACCAAAAATATCATCTCCTAGCTCAACCCTGTCTACTGATATAGGGTTTTCAGAATTCCAGATATGGTAGGTCCATTAGTGAATTTTGCTCAAAACTCACTGATATATCTAAACTACTACTATAGCATTGGTGATACAGCAAGATTAGAGGTCTGGACACCAAAAATATCATCTCCTAGCTCAACCCTCTCTACTGATATAGGGTTTTCAGAATTCCAGATATGGTAGGTCCATTAGTGAGTTTTGCTCAAAACTCACTGATATATCTAAACTACTCCTATAGCATTGGTGATACAGCAAGATTAGAGGTTTGGACACCAAAAATATCATCTCCTAGCTCAACCCTCTCTACTGATATAGGGTTTTCAGAATTCCAGATATGGTAGGTCCATCAGTGAGTTTTGCTCAAAACTCACTGATATATCTAAATTACTACTATAGCATTGGTGATACAGCAAGATTAGAGGTCTGGACACCAAAAATATCATCTCCTAGCTCAACCCTCTCTACTGATATAGGGTTTTCAGAATTCCAGATATGGTTGGTCCATCAGTGAGTTTTGCTCAAAACTCACTGATATATCTAAACTACTCCTATAGCATTGGTGATACAGCAAGATTAGAGGTTTGGACACCAAAAATATCATCTCCTAGCTCAACCCTCTCTACTGATATAGGGTTTTCAGACCCACCATGGGCCTGAATTCATTTTATTTCAGGCCCACCGTGGGCCTGAATTCATTTGATTTCAGGCCCACCGTGGGCCTGAAATCATTTTATTTCAGGCCCACCGTGGGCCTGAATAACTCTTATTTCAGGCCCAGCGTCGTTCATCTATATGTGAATTTTAGAGTCTTGAAAATTAAATATAAATACATAATCAATAAAATGCACATGATAAATCAGAAATATATTTAATATATAACAAAGTTAGTTTTATTTTTAGAAATAAAAATAGATATAACCTAAAATATATTTATAATACATATAAAGAAAAAAGGCCCGCCTAGGGCCTGAAATCCTTTTATATCAAGCCCAGCAGTCACTCAGCTTTATAACGTCCCTTAGTGCCTAATGCTCAGCAATCGTCTTCTAGCTCTAGATTTGTTGCGATTTCAAGGTAGCGTGCTTGTCTTCATTGGAGTAGTTGTGGGCGACATCCTCATCATCGCACTAGTCGAATTGTACGTACCCTAATTTGTAGTTTGTCATTTCAGTTCTTGCTTTTCACCTAGGGTTAGCGATAGTTTTCAGTAAAAGACTGAATTTGAGGAAGCCCTTTTATAAACGAATTCTAAGTGTCATTGTTTGTCTGTGTCAAATAATTTTTTGTTTGATGGTTGCTAAGTTCGGTATGGGTCAAAAAAGATCATCTTCAAAGAAAGCTGCTCCCACCAAATCTAAGAAACAGCAAGTCCCTGGGGGAAGTTATGGGAAAAAATAGCTGCCACAATGAAAAATCAAATTGCCTACCGAGTGTTCAAGTTTTGCCAACAGAGGTCGAAGTAAACGAATGAACTGGAAAAGTAACCTTTGCCATTTCAAAAATTTTATTGAATCTGTTCCACCCACACCAGCACAAGAACATTTGCTTCGAGAAACACCCTTTTCTTGGGTCCTCGACCTTCCTACTAGTTCTTGTGTAAGACCTCAGGTTCAGAACATGTTTGATAATTGGGATGAAGAAGAACAAAGCTTTGTATTCCATGGGAAAAAACTCAATTTCACAAAGGTCGATATATCACTTATTCTAGGGCTACCTGACCATGGAGAGATAGTCCAACTTGATTTGAATGAGGCCTCTAGTCCACTGTACAAGGAGTATTTTGAAGATTCCAGTTGTTCTGCACGACATTTGGAGAAACTGCTAATATAGTCTACATCCAATGACAAGCTGTACTGTCAGTTGTATATACTCTATTTTTTTTTGTACAGTGCTATTTTGTGGTAGTAGCAGCATACTTGCCATTTCTGCCCTGTCAATGATTGATTGCGTAGATGATTTTGACAATCTACCAAACTACAATTGGTGTAATGCCGTGTACAATTTCATGGCTCCTCAGTTGGGAGCCATTGGAAAGGAGGTGACATTGAGGCATAGACCACATGTAGGTGATTCAACCCAACCGGCCAAGGCTCCCTTGCTCAAGGGGTTTCCAAATATTTTGGCTGTAAGTTAGAGTACATATACCTGCTAATATAATTTGATGATGGATATTATTTACTGATTATAATGATGTTGCAGGTATGGGTTACTGAACATATTAGTATTGCTGCTCCTCATCATCCTCATAGATTGCCAAGAATACTTCGTTGGACTTAGCCTAAAGCCCATGTTTAGACTATCAAGAGGATGATAGACCGTGTGACCACAAATTTAATTATTATTGATTTAATTCCGTTTGATATAGAGCATGATTTGATACCTAACTACTCTCCTCCAACTCAACCACTTGAAGTACACTGTGAGGTATTACAGCAAGCACCAGAAGGAAGCTAGATAGCACAAGAAAGGCTAGAGGCCTTAGAAATGGAAGCCTGCAATATATGTATACAAAAACAAGAACAAATTGAAACCTTACAGCAACAATTAAATATAGCACTTAAAAGTTTGGAGGAAGCCAAAAGTGAGCAGGCAACAACCATCAGTGCCAAGGATCAAATTATTGCTCAGAAAGAAACAATAATTGCAGAGAAGGAGTCCCAGCTGAAACAAAAAGATGACATCATTGTTGAAAAGGATAAAATAATTGGTGACATAGATTCGCAGCTTAAACAATAAGAGGAGCAAAATGATAAAAGGGTAGCTGTAAGAGAGTCTATCATACTTCAGTCTAACCAAAAAAATCAAACAGCTGTATGAACAATTGCAAAGCAAAGGGTCAGATGAAGGTGAGCCACTTGCCAAAAAAAGGAAAATAACTCAGGTCAGACAAGACTACCAGGCCAAAGGCAAGAGCAAACAAGTTGTTCAGGAGGAGGATGAGGATGAAGATGAAGATGACGAGGCTCCTGCCCCATCAATGTCAGATACTACAACGCAAACAACAAAATCTGTGACCTCCACCCAAACAAACATATCTGAACATCACGCAGCTAAAGCTAAAGAATTTCAAAAGGTGAAAAGCAAAATCTTGAAGAATTCCAGGGTATTTTTTAAGAAGACTAAAGATGCAGAGATTGCTGAAACATTATTAAAGCTTAGTAAATTAAAGTGAGTTAGTTGCTATTGCGTTTGGAAAAATATTGTAAAACATTGATGATTATTGACATTCATTAATAAAATTTAATCATTCACATTGTTATTAAGTTGCTTATCTTATTTGA
>JAGFNQ010000507.1:163744-178829 GCA_024364735.1 Boesenbergia rotunda
ATACCTGCTCATATAATTTAATGATGGATATTATTTATTGATTATAATCATGTTGCAGGTATGGGTTACTGAACATATTAGTATTGCTGCACCTGAGCATCCTCATAGATTGCCAAGAATACTTCGCTGGACTTGGCCTAAAGCCCATGTTGAGAGTATCAAGAGGATGATAGACCGTGTGGTCACAAATTTAATTATTGTTGATTTAATTCCATTTGATATAGAGCATGATTTGATACCTGACTACTCTCCTCCAACTCAACCACTTGAGGTACATTATGAGGTATTACAGCAGGCACCAGAAGGAAGCCAGGCAGCACAAGGAAGGCTACAGGCCTTATAAATGGAAGCCTGCAATCTATGTAAAGAAAAACAAGAACAAATTGAGACCTTACAACATCAATTAACTATAGCACTTAAAAGTTTAGAGGAAGGCAAAAGTGAGACGGCAACAGCCATCAGTGCCAAGGATCAAATTATTGCTCAGAAAGAAACAATAATTGTGGAGAAGGAGTCCCAGCTTAAACAAAAAGATGAAATCATTGTTGAAAAGGATAAAATAATTGGTGACAAAGATTCGCAGCTTAAAGAACAAGATGAGCAAAATCAAAAAAGGATAGCTGTAAGAGAGACGATCATACTTCAGGCTAACTAAAGAATCATGAAGCTGCATAAACAATTGGAAAGCAAAGGGTCAGATGAAGGTGAGCCACTTGGCAAAAAAAAAAATAACTCAGGTCAGACCAGACTACCAGGCCAAAGGCAAGGGCAAACAAGTTGTTCAGGATGAGGATGAGGATGAAGATGACGAGCCTCCTGCCCCATCAATGTCAGATACTACAACGCAAACAACAAAATCTGCAACCTCCACCCAAACAAACATATCTGAACACCAGAAAGCTAAAGCAAAAGAATTTCAAAAGGTGAAAACCAAAATCTTGAAGAATCCCAGGGCATTTTTGAAGAAGAATAAAGATGCAGAGATTGCTGAAATATTATTAAAGCTTAGTAAATTAAAGTGAGTTAGTTGCTATTGTGTTTGGAAAAATTTTGTAAAACAATGTTATTTATTGACATTCATTAATAAAATTTAATCATTCACATTTTTATTAAGTTGCTTATCTTATTTGCTTGTAGGTATGAGTTGAATCCAGTATGGTCCAATGGGACCTTTTCATTAGATATGCAATCATTTTTGACAATATTTGATTGGAATGACTACACCACCGGGGATTGCATAAATGAAGGATCGATGTGGGCGTGCAGAGGGGGGTGAATGCACTTTCTTTTGATCGTTTGATCTCTACACAGATGTTAGCGCAGCGGAAATAATATGCAAAGACAATAACAATGCTAACAAAAATTCTTTTACTTGGTATCCACCCAAATGGGTGACTAATCCAAGGATCCACACCGCGAGCACCACTTTTCACTATCGCAAAGTCTCCTTGAGGTGGAGAAACCTTTACAGCAAAAGCTTCCTCTTTACAGGTGTAGAAAAATCATGGAGGAAGCAAAAAGTCACTCTACAATTTGGCAGCACTTCGTTACTGTACGGAACTGTACAGACACGTGTAACGAGGCCTCCTTTTATAGGTGAAAAGGACAGATTCGCAGTCTGTCCAGACTCGCACCAGTCGACTGCCCCAATGGCAGTCGACTGACCCGGCATTAAATGTCGGCCAACGGCTAGCCAACGGCTAGCTAACAGCTAACAAACAGCTAGCCAACGGCTAGTTTTGGGGTATACCAGTCGACTGCCCCAAGGCCAGTCGACTGGTCCGAGGCTGCGAACTCTCTGTGGGTTTTGGCAGTCGACTGCCTCTGGGCCAGTCGACTGCCCTGCCTCCCAGCTCAGCTCCAGCCACTTCAAACCTTCTCCTTCGCGTGTGCCTTCAGGTCTGCTCCCTTGGCTCGCCCCTTGAAGTCCTCTTCCTCTGGCTATCGTCCCTCGGATGCGCACACAAGCCTTCCCTTGGCTTGCCTCCATGCCACCCTTCACGTGTGCCCTTTGAAGTCCACTTCCCGGCTTGCCCTTGGAGTTCTTCTCCCTCGGCTCTCGTCTCTCGGATAGGTCCACCAAGTGTGATTTTCCAAGTCCTGCAAACTCAATCACACAAATCAAATACAACATAACACTTTAACTTTAAACCTATTTGCCCACACATCAAAACCATGATCTTCCAATCATTCAAGGGCCGATTGCCTCAACAATCTCCCCTTTTTGATGTGTGGCAATATGTTTAAGTTAGAGATAAATAACAGCAATAGCAATAGCAAAAGATAGTAATTGAAACATTATGAGACATAATAACCCTAAGAGGTAACCTCCCCCTTAACCTATGTCCTCTCCACAGTTTCAATTGTAATCACATTCCAAATTAAGTTTCCACTTAACAACATCAATAAGAATGTAAGACATATCCGAACCTAAGAGGTACATCCCTCTTAATCCATGTATTCTCTCCAAATTTTAACCTTTCAAGGTCTAAGTTAGACAAAATACCTAAAATCATCCATTTTAAGTCAAAATTCTAACTTAAACCGCCGATTCTCCCCCTTTGACACCATCAAAATGATTGCCTCAAGCAACCAAACCCTAGGGTATCAAATGCGAGAATTATTGATTTCTAAATTTTCTCACAGCAGTTGAAAATAGCTGTGCCAGTCGACTGCCCATAGGGCAGTCAACTGATACGCTATCAGTCTGAAATTTCAGCTTTTCTGTCGAATTTCAGAAACTCCCAGAAAATTCCAGAAAATTTCAAAAATTGTAAAATTTTGCATACATGTTTGAAATGTTATACTCTATCAGGGAAAAATATTAAACCATATAAAATTTCAAACATGCACGTCTTTTGATAAAAACCCAAAAGTCTTGAAAAATACTACATTTTGTATCAACCTTTGAAACCAATTTTGCAAATATGTGACTTTTAAAAGCATGGCACAGTATGTAAAACATAAAATGGTTTTCAAGGTTTTAAAATGTCCAACTATGATCTTTGGCAAAGTGTCCATTGATTAAACACTTACCTCCCCCATAGTTGGTCTAGTTTTGATATTTTGATACTTTTAATGGTTCAACAATGTGCCACAAGCACAAGTGAGCCAAATGTATCACCCTAATGGATCAAGCACCTTTTTTCAAAGCTAATGTGTCCAAGTTCATACTATACTTCCACAAAACACATTCCAAGGCCTCTTCTTAAGGATGTAAACTCCGATTCAGGAAGAGGCTTGGTAAAGATGTCGGCTAGGTTCGACTTTGATTCAACATAGTGTAATTCTATGTCTCCCCTTGCCACATGGTCTCTAATGAAGTGATGTTTCACTTCAATGTGTTTTGTTCTAGAATGGTGAACCGGATTTTTAATTAGGTTGATCGTGCTTACATTATCACATAAGACTTTGACCTTGGTGTAATGTAGCTCATAGTCCTCTAAGGTGTGCATGATCCAAAGGAGTTGGGAAACACATCCATCCATTGCCACATATTCGGCTTCCGTTGTTGATAGGGCAACGCATGGTTGTTTCCTACTACTCCAACTAACTAAAGAAGACCCAAGGAATTGACACCCTCCACTTGTACTCTTCCTATCTAACTTGCAACCCGCATAGTCCGAATCGGTGTATCCAATTAGGTCAACATTTGGGGTTCTAGGATACCAAAGTCCGACATTTAGGATTCCTTTCACATACCTTAGGATCCTTTTAACTACAATCAAATGGGACTCTTTGGCACAAGATTGGTACCTTGCACACATACCTACCGTAAAAAGTATGTCGGGTCTACTAGCGGTTAGGTATAGGAGGCTACCAATCATGCTCCTATATTGTTTAGAGTCTACCATTTTGCCTTCAAGGTCACTATCCATTTTCACATTAGTTCCTATGAGTGTAGATGCTTCCTTAGCATGTTCTAAACCAAATTTCTTTAGCATCTCCTTAGCATATTTGGTTTGAAATACATGTGTACCTTCATTAGTTTGCTTAACTTGAAGGCCTAAGAAAAAGGTTAACTCTCCTACAAGACTCATCTCAAATTCATCTTCCATACACTTGATGAATTCTTGTAGAAAGTCATTATTTGTTGGCCCAAAAATGATATCGTCTACATAGACTTGGGCAACAAATATGTCCTTATCCTTAGATTTTAGGAACAATGTAGGGTCAATTGTTCCTCTCCTAAACCCCTTAGACACCAAAAATGAAGAAAGCCTTTCATACCAAGCCCGGGGAGCTTGTTTCAATCCATACAAGGCTTTCCTTAATTTGAATACGTGTCTCGGATAGTTGGGATCCTCAAATCCGGGGGGTTGTTCTACATAAATCTCTTCCTTAATGATCCCATTAAGGAATGCCGACTTCACATCCATTTGGTGGAGTGTAAAACCCATGTGAGCGGCATAGGCTAATAGAATTGTAATTTATTCTAACCTAGCTACGGGGGCGTAGGTCTCATCATAATCTAACCCCTCAACTTGGTTAAACCCCCTAGCTACCAATCTAGCCTTATTCCTAGTGATTTTACCTTGGTCATCTAGTTTGTTCCTAAAGACCCATCTCGTGGTTACAATGGTACAATCAGTGGGCCTCGGAACTAACTCCCAAACTTCACTTCTCTCAAATTGGATTAGCTCTTCTTGCATGGCCAAAACCCAATCAACATCTCCCAATGCTTCATCAATGATCTTGGGTTCTAATTGGGAGATTAAAGCTATTTGACTAGTTTGATTCTTAAAGTAGGACCTAGTCCTTACTCCTTGAGTGACATCTCCCACAATTTGGTCATGTGGATGATCATGGTGATGTCTCAAGAGTCTAGAGGTTGTAGGTTCATTTGCTCCTTCTTCCTCATCCTCTAGAGTACTTCTTACTCCCCCTTGATCATTGCCCTCCAAATGTAGATCTTGGGTTCTTTGGGCAAGGGGTTGGACTTCTTCTATATCTTTATCAATAGAAGCCTTTCTAGGGTAAGTACTAGTGGTTTCATCAAATTTGACATTTGAGGGCTCCTCAATCACTTTTGTCCTCTTGTTGTACACTCTATAACCCCTACTAGTCAATGAATACCCTACTAAGATTCCTTCATGGGCTTTTGACTCAAATTTTCTTAGGTCGTCTTTGGTGTTTAAGATGTAAACTTTACATCCAAAGACCTTAAAATAGTGGACTTGGGGTGCCCTTCCATTCCAAAGTTCAAAGGGTGTTTTTCCTAAAAACCTATGTACCAACACCCGGTTTTGGATATAGCAAGCGGTGTTAACCGCTTCGACCCAAAAGTAGCTAGGAAGAGAGTATGCATTAAGCATGGTCCTAGCAGCTTCTTGTAGGGCTCGGTTTTTCGTCTCAACTACCCCATTTTGTTGAGGAGTCCTAGGGCATGAAAACTCATGCTTGTACCCATTTTCAACACAAAATTGTGTGAAACTAGCGTTTTGGAACTCCCCACCATGGTCACTCCTAATTCGGTTTATTTTGATATTCTTTTCATTTTCTACTCTTTTACTAAATCCTATAAATATATCTAGGGTATCATCCTTATGTTTCAAGAAGTGGACCCAAGTAAACCTGGAAAAGTCATCTACTATCACTAAGCAATACTTACTCCCTACAAGTGATGGAGTACTATGGCAATCAAACAAGTCTATATGTAAAAGTTCTAGAGGCAAGGAAGTGGTAATTAAAGTTTTACCTTTGTGTGATGCTTTGGATTGCTTACCCTCTTGGCATGCATCACACAACTTGTTCTTTTCGTACTTGATCATTGGAAGCCCCTTCACCAATTATTCCTTGGCCACTCTTGCAATGCTCCTCATGTTGACATGTCCAAGTCTCCGGTGCCATAACCACCCTTCTTTTTCTTTGGATATGAGACACTTAACAACATTGTTAGTAGCATAAGATAGATCAAGATAATACAAGTTTGCCTCTCTAAACCCTTCTAATATGATAGTGTTTGATTCACTTTGTCTTATTACACATTTCTTAGCATGAAATTCTACTCTAAAACCGGCATCACATAATTGACTTACACTTAATAAATTAAATTTCATATCCTTAATTAAAAGTACCTTATGAATTGAAATAGTGGGAGATACCTCAATTGTGCCCCTACCAATGAACCTTAACTTTCCACTGTTCCCAAAGGAGACCGTCCCTTCTCTTAAGTAGCTAATAGTGGTGAACTTGCTCACATCTCCGGTCATGTGTCTTGAGCATCCACTATCTACTATCCACAAGGTTGGGGTCTCCTTCACTTTTACCTAAACACGAAAAACACACTCTTTTGGTACCCATATTTTTGATCCAGAAGCATCATTTAAAAATTTCTTAGGTACCCATGCCTTCTTTGTGGTTCCCCTAGCCCCTAGTCTCCTAGATACACCAATCCTACTGGTAAGTGAGACGAATGCTACTTCCTTAGTTTTAGGCCTATAACCCAGTCCGACCTTGTTATATACAGCCCTTTGACTGTTTATGATCATGTCTAGGTTACTAGATCCTACTTAGAATTTCCTTAGGACCTTTGTGAGGTTATCCACTTGTTGCCTTAACTCCTTATTTTCATTTTCAATATGTGAAACATGTGAAGAGGTAGAGCTAGCATGCAAATCTTCAAGTTTAATAGCTTCTACTCTAAGCATGGCAATTTCTTCCTTAAGGTCCTTAATTCTACTTTTAGCCTTAGCTAAATCCATGTTCGTGCTAGAAATAATTTTCACTAAGTTAGAAGAGGGTAAGTGGTATACCTCACTTACCGAAGCTTCTGACTCTGATGATGATGACGTGGAGGAGCTCTCATCTTCACTGCTTGAGCTTCGTTCATCGTCTGACGAGTCTGAATCATCTTGTGCCATAAGAGCGAAGTGGGAGACTTGCTCTTCTTCTTCCTCTGAGGATGAGGGATCATCCCAAGTCGCCTTGAGGTTCGTGGCACTCTTCTCCTTTCCCTTTGACTTCATCTTGTCATTCTTCTTCTTCTCTTCCTTCTTGTCCTCCCTCTTCTTCAACTGGGGGCACTCGTTCTTCATATGTCCCTCTTGATGACAGTTGTAGCAGATTATCTCCTTGGCCTTACCCTTACCTTTGGCCCCTTTCCTAGCATATGATTTGTTAGAAAAACTTTTAAATGCTTTACGAAATTTCCTTACCATAAAGGCCTCTTGGTCACTGTCCATAGAGGCACTTGACTCCTCTGAGTCTGAGGATGATGAGTAGATCACCTTCTTCTTCCCCTTTCTCCTCTTCTTCTCCTTTTCTGCAACAAAAGCAATACCTTTCTCTTTTGCCGAAATGTTAGCTTGCTCGTGCAGTTCAAATTCACAAAATAGATCGTCTAATTTAACTGAAGATAAGTCCCTCGATACCTTGTAAGGATCAACCATGGATGCCCACAGGGTGGTTCTCGGGAAGGCTTGTAAGACATACCTGACAATGTCCCGATTTTCAATTTTCTCTCCAATTACATGGAGCTCGTTGATCACTTCCTTTACCCTTCCATGCAGCTGACTGACAGTCTCGTTGCTCTTCATGGACAGGGATTGCAGTTGAGCCACTAGAAGATCCTTCTTGGCTCTTCTGGACTCGTTTGACCCCTCGTTCAGTTATACCAACTTGTCTCATAGCTCTTTGGCGCTCTTGAATGGCCCCGCTTTGTTCAGTTGCTCCTTCGAAAGCCCGCACTGCAGTGTAGTGGTGGCCTTGGCATTTGACTGCGCCCTTTTCATCACTTCTTTAGACCATGTTCTCATAGGGGTAGAATCTCCTCTTTCATCGATGGGCGCCTCGAAGCCATCTGCAACACTTATCCAAGTTTGTATGTCATTCATAAGATAGTACTGCATTCTACCTTTCCAGTACGCGAAGTCGTTGTCGTCGAAGAATGGTGGTCGTGCGGTGGAGTATCCCTCTTGAAACGCCATTACAAATGTTTTGGTTGATTGTTAGATCTTCCAAAACGTACCGGCTCTGATACCAACTGAAGGATCGATGTGGGCGTGCAGAGGGGGGGGGGGTGAATGCACTTTCTTTTGATCGTTTGATCTCTACACAGATGTTAGCGCAGCGGAAATAATATGCAAAGACAATAACAATGCTAACAAAAATTCTTTTACTTGGTATCCACCAAGATGGGTGACTAATCCAAGGATCCACGCCGCGAGCACCACTTTTCACTATCGAAAAGTCTCCTTGAGGTGGAGAAACCTTTACAGCAAAAGCTTCCTCTTTACAGGTGTAGAAAAATGATGGAGGAAGCAAAAAGTCACTCTACAATTTGGCAGCACTTCGTTACTGAACGGAATTGTACAGACACGTGTAACGAGGCCTCCTTTTATAGGTGAAAAGGACAGATTCGCAGTCTGTCCAGACTCGGACCAGTCGACTGCCCCAATGGCAGTCGACTGGCCCGGCATTAAATGCCGGCCAACGGCTAGCAAACAGCTAGCCAATGGCTAGTTTTGGGGTATACCAGTCGACTGTCCCAAGGCCAGTCGACTGGTCCGAGGCTGCGAACTCTTTGTGGGTTTTGGCAGTCGACTGCCTCTGGGCCAGTCGACTGCCCTGCCTCCCAGCTCAGCTCCAGCCACTTCAAACCTTCTCCTTCGCGTGTGCCTTCAGGTCTGCTCCCTTGGCTCGCCCCTTGAAGTCCTCTTCCTCTGACTATCGTCCCTCGGATACACACACAAGCCTTCCCTTGGCTTGCCTCCATGCCACCTTTCACGTGTGCCCTTTGAAGTCCACTTCCCGGCTTGCCCTTGGAGTTCTCCTCCCTCGGCTCTCGTGCCTCAGATAGGTCCACCAAGTGTGATTTTCCAAGTCCTGCAAACTCAATCACACAAATCAAATACAACATAACACTCTAACTTTAAACCTATTCACCCACACATCAAAACCATGATCTTCCAATCATTCAAGGGCTGATTGCCTCAACAATAAATACATACTAAACAAGTCTTGTAAATGAAGAAAAAGCATGTAACTCACCATACCACCCCTCTATATTCTGTGGGGTGGGGTTTGATGTAAGTCAATTAGCTACTTGTTTTGTTATTTTTTTCTTTGATTTAGTCCACTGGCACTTCCTTTTTAATAAACATAGGAACTTTTTGAGGTGATTCACGCTCAGGCATTTGAACAAACAATTGCTACTGATACAGATAAGACAATTAGATATATCATCTGTCCTCTAAATAATGCAGATGATCATTGGCATCTAATAATTATTGACCTCGAGCAAGGTAGTATCCATCATTATAATTCTCTCGGCGCCACAGAAGGGTACACTGCCAAATTTGAAAAAACTGTAAGTTTTCTATTTCATATATATACCTTTACTAATACAATATAATTGTTACTAATGTAACATCTGTGTAGGTGGCATTTTTTAAAAATTTGAATTGGTCATATTACAAGATATGGAATAAAGGATTGCCTTCCAAAGTTGGAAAAGAGTTTAAAAAAATTGTTGTAGAAGGATCCACCCAAAGCAGATCGTAAGATGATATTTTTTTTGGTTAAAAATAACAATTGATTTCATGGTTGGATTTATAAGATGACAACAATGTGAATATTGGTTTTTTAGGTTGGATTATCTTTTTTCATTATGCGGTATGCTGAAAGTCTGGTCTTTCAAAGATCAACAGATTTTAGCCAAAAGAAAATGAAAAATTATCGATTTCAGGTGGGATATAAAATAATGAGAGATAAGTTCTGGAAGCTAAATCTGTAAATATTATTTTTGTTGATACTATGGTTATGTAAGTGTGATGACAAACATTGTATATTTGTAATTATACAATCTATGTAATCCTTTTCAAATCAATTAAACATTGCTTTCGATCCTTATTTTTGTCTCATATATAATCTTTAATCTATAATCATTTGAATTTAGGACCACGGTGGGCCTGAAACAAAAGCATTTTAGGAAACCCACTCATGGCCTGAAACAAAATGATGCAGTTGTATAATGTTAGTGTAATGACAAACAATGTATATTTGTAGTTATAATGCATGTAATCCTTTTAAAATCAATGGAGCATTGCTTTTAATCCTTGTTTTTGTGTAATTTCTAATCTATAATCTGTCGTCTTGTCGATACTATCAGTAATATTGAATCTTAATTTTCCTCTACCCTAATTTGAATTCAGGCCCACGCTGGGCCTGAAATGAGATTTTTTCAGGCCCACGGCTGAAATAAGATTATTTCAGGCCCACGCTGGGCCTGAAATGATATTATTTCAGGCCTAGCATGGGCATGAAATAATCAAATTTCATGCCCAAGTTGGGCCTGAAATAATCTCATTTCAGGCCCACGCAGGGCTTGAAACAATAATCTCATTTCAGATTGCAAATAATTTAATAAAATTATGATTAATTATTTTATATAAATATACATGTTGTCAAAAAAATTTTAATATAAAATAAGAAGGAGAGTACCTAAATAGACATTTTATACCACAATTTAATTTCACGCACACCATTACCTCATATTTTAAGAATTTGGCACAGCAGGAGGTTTATATCATGGACCTATGATATTTTGATTTCTGAAAACTCATTACCAGTAGTTAGATTTTAGCTAGGAGATGGTATTTTTGGTCTCCAAACATAGTCCTAATGATTATCAATTATGTGATAATACAATATCAGTTGGCACAGAACAATGAATCAACAAAGCAAACAAACAGAGAGCCTCAAATGACAGATATTCACAAACCATAGGACTTCAGGACTTCAAAACCTAAAATAACATTATTGGGGTTTAAAAATCAGAGGACTTCACAACTGATCTTTTCTACTTACATAAAATTACACAAGAAGAAATGTATCGTAATATTGAAATACTTTTTCAAGTCACAACATTAACAACAACTAGTTTTTTGACAATACTATGGTTGTACATAATACAAAATATATACATTCAGTTCTCCTCCATACAAAATATACACTTCAATCAGAATATTGGGTCACTACATATACCAATTAACTTAAGACCTTGGGGCTAGCGGCATTCTACATGTCCTTTTATTATGACCAAGTTGTTTGCACCGGTTGCATTTTAGTTTCACCTTGCCATTGTGTCTGGACTCAATCCGTGCCTTCTTTCGTCTACCAGGCTGTACAAGGCTACGGGGACATAGAACTATAATGTCATTTACTCTAGTAGGCCAAAACTGCTTGCTTCTATAAGGGAAAATACAATCCATGTAAACCCACTTCCAAGTTTCAGAATAAATATAATGCTCACAATATGGGAGTGTATCCATGTTCCTGTGAATGATTACGGCAATAGCATGTGAGCAAGGAAGTCCTGAAATTTGAAACTCCCCACAATGATAAAACTTTTTTTCCAAATCAACAATGTATGAAGTGCCCCATGTTTCTACTTCCATTTCTGATTTAGAGTAAGGGTGAACCTTATAAGCTCGTGCTTTCTCTCTCCTTGAATCCATTTCTTTTGTAACATAAGTTGTCAAAGCAACATGTCATTTGGAGACTTCCTCTCTACGGTTATAGAACCATTGAGCAACTTTTCTTCTTGTATTATCAATTAACCTATTTATGAGAAGCTCACGTGTAGACTTGAACAAAGCATTTAAGCTCTCCACACAATTCGTGGTAAGCATTCTGTACCTTCTCCCAGTAAAGTGTGCATTTGCCCACCTTTTAGTGTCAATGTTCTGAAGCCACTTATGGGCAACTAGATGTTTTTCAAGCATTGTCTGCATTATCATATCATATTGGAGTGTTGTGTTGGCTCGTGCTGCAGCCCAAAACAAACCTACAGCAGCTCTACTTCCAGTATCAGTTACCATATTACAACACATGTGGTGGCAACAAAAGGTATGATGCACTTTTGTGTAGACTTTTCTAACTGCTGATATAATGCCCCGATGTCTATCTGATACTATGGTCATTAAGTGATCATTGACAGCAAAGAACCTCTTTGTATGCTCCAAAAACCACTCCCATGCAGACCCACATTCAACTTCAGCTATTGCGAAGGCAACTGGGAGAACATTGTCATTACCATCAATCGTCGTTGCAATCAACATTACTCCCGGATACTTTCTGCTTAGGTGTGTGGCATCAATTCCGATAAATCTACATAAATAAGACCTGAACACCCTTCGGCAAGCACCAAAAGCCCAAAAACACCGCTGGAACTTATTGTCACCATTCATGCATAGTGCCACATACGTTTCAGGATCTCTAGCTCTTAACTCACGTAGATATTGTGGAAAATCTCTGTAAGCCTCATCATAATCTCCAACAACCTTTTTCAATTCTTTCTCCCTAGCTATGTATGCTTTTCTGTATGATATGATCACTCCAAATCTAGCTTTAATATCTGATATAATCATACTTGGTTTGTATTGTTCATTATGAAGAAATTGCTCTTCAACAACAGAAGCAACAAATGATGAAGAGCATGCATGATGATCAGCACTTTCCCTAACAGTTCCACATTGGTGTTCCTTTATATATTTTGTAACAGTGAACTCTACTTCTACCCTTGCTACTACTCTCCATGTACATGGTTGGTTGAAGCACACTGCTTTAACTCTATTTTTTCGGGTGTCAACTGGGTTATATCTCATATGCTTAACCATGGCAAGTTTGACAAGTGCATTCTTGAATTCTTCTCTAGATGGAAATATCAGCCCCACAAAAAATTCATGCTCATCTCTTGCCTCTACCTCTCCAATTGGCCCAGCAAGCAATCGAGAATTCAAAATATAAGGATCTTCAGCTAATGGAAACTCCTCCTCTAAGTCACTGTACTGATCTGGGGGAATTCATATTGCTCAATCTGCATATCATCCGCTTGGAATTCTAGTACACTTGTACTGGGTTCTAATTCATCTGCATTCTGGATTTCAATTCCTTCCTCCCCACTCCAGGTTGGCTCAAAAAATTCAACAACTCTTGTAGAAGAATTCAAACTCTCATCTTCTAGATTAGTTGCTTCTTCATTTAGATCAATTGTCAAATTCCTTGTAATTTCTGATTCATTCCCCTGACAGATTTATCATCAAGAGTATTCCATATCTCGGATAGAATTTCATCAACAACATTATTATCCCTGAAAAATAAATTACAATTACATTTTGCAAACTTTGAAAATCATAATCAAGGCCCTAGGAGGTCTGAGGGCCTAAAATCATTATATTGCAGGCCCTCACAGGGCCTGAAATATAATGATTTCAGGCCCTTGGAGGGCCTAAAATCCTTTGATTCATGCCCTCCTAGGCCCTCAAATCAAATGATTTCAGCCCCTAGGAGGGCCTGAAATCTTTTCATTTCAGGCCCTGGGAGGACCTGAATTCCTTTTATCCCAGTGCCTGAAAACAACATATTTCAGTCTCTCCTAGGGCCTGAAATCTAATGATATCATCCACTCTCAGGGACTGAAATCCTTTAATTTCACGCCCTCCTAGGGCCTGATATGGTAAGATATCACTCCTAGGTCGAATTCAAGCATTTAGTTATCTTAAGTTTAACAAATTTCAGAGAGCCCTTATTATGTTATGCATTTCACCCTTAGACTCCTTCAAACATAAAAATTGTAGAAAGAGTTGATAAGTATAAAACTATGTCTGATACCATATTAAAGTTGACAATCATACGTGCATTACTATTTGTATTTGTTACCAATCTGTTGCTTGCTTTTTCTCCTTCAACACCTATCTTTCTCAGCTGCCTTGGTGATGAATTGAGTTGTGCAAGGTCGAAATGTATCGTACCCTCGTGATGATTCGACTTGTGCAAGGTAGTAATATATATATAGGCTGACAAAATTTCGACTACCTGGCCATCCGAACCACAAAATATTAATTTACTGCTAAAGTGGTTCGGATGTCTCGAAAATGTGAATAGCAAAAAGTATTTTGTGGCAGGAGGGGTATAATAGGAAGTTCACTTAAAGGGTTGCGCCCTTTGGTAAAATAGAAATTATGGTATGTCAATTGGTAATTTTTAATTCTTAGGTACGTCTTTTGATAAATTGTCATTATTTAAAAGGGGAGAGAATAAAGAATTTACATTAAAGTTCAAGATTGACTTCATTAGAATTTAGTAAGTGTTGTAAAAAATTTAAAATAATTGGTGCAATGACTAAGTGGAGTTCCTTAGGCCTCGGAGGTTAAGTGACAAGATCACGATTGAACCTTGGGAAAATTAAGATAGGCAACCTTCAAGATTTTAATTTTTTTAAATATATATCAAAGGAGGAAAATCAAATTTAAAAAACGTTCATTCATTATTGAGCAAAGGTCAAAAGAGTGCTCCTATTTTTTGGAATCATCAAAGTAACACCTTTTTTTTTATCAAAAGGATGCCCACTCCACCAGCAACTTATGTACAATTATCCAATTGTCCTCTGGTATAATGTTCTCATTATTATCTCCCCCTTAAATACTGAAGTGATTTGGTGTGTGACGCCTCGAAGATATAATTATCCAATGGAACGGATGGTACCCTTGTGACACTCTATGGATGCAACATGGATACAACTCATACGACTGGGATAAATACAAACCATGCAAGATAATACAACCTCTATGGCTGGAATAAGTGCACCATCGAAAGATAATAAGAACTATATAAAATTGAAATCGACTAACTGTGTGCCAACACGACTTAACACCACAAGTACGAAAACTAAATATAAATACATTACAAGACTAAAATCCACACTCAAGTTAATTATTACATAAACATGTTTGGAAAATCAAAATGCAAGTAAAAGTAATAGCGGAATAAACTCTTGATATGACATGGGATTAGCGGACAAGATCTCCAAGCGACTCCATATAGTCTCTACTTACTATCTGTAGGACCGGTGCCGTCGATAGAGGAGGGGTGAATATCGACCGAAAATAATTTTTGCAGAAACTCGTAAACATTCGTTCGTTCTGGATACAGAGTTAGTAGCACAGCGGAAAACAAAAAGAACGAACAAACACAGAAATGCACGGGAGATTTACTTGGTTCCCGACCCCCTGGGATCAGTACATCCAAGGCCTAAGCACGGGAATGCCCATCTACTAATAGTCTCCTTTCCGAACTTTCCGGA
>JAGFNQ010000508.1:0-50802 GCA_024364735.1 Boesenbergia rotunda
TCCGACGATAGGCCTGGGTATACATCTCCTCTCAAGGAGTGGTGAATCCTTTGTAGGTTGTTCAAACATCTTCGGGCACTTCGGCTTATACCCAACCATCCTGGGTCCACACCTCCTTGGAGATGCTTGCTTAAGATGTTAAAGTATAAGTCTCCATGACCAAGATGACTTGAACACCGCAAGTCAAAGGAATATCGCACTTAAGCTGCAGTAAGAACTTCATTGACATATCTATATTGATTACCATATGAAGTTTTACAGCTAGTCACTCCAATGAACTAGTTCCCTTAACTAGCATCCATGTTTATCTCCGGACATCCCAATGTCACCAGCCAGTGAGAATCAGCTGATTAGAGAATAACCCATGCTAGTCTCAACAGAATTGATAGTGTCCGTTTTTATCAATTCATCGACTAGGGATATTTTCAATACTTCACAATTGCACATTTAGAGATAATCACTAGTTGTGATCCCATCACAAATTCTCTTATGCTGTGAATTGTATTGCGGACATTCAGTAGATGAGTTTAAGATCCCAATCAAATACACAAACATTAATACTCAAATAGTGAATTATCATTTATTAAAATGAATATTTACAATCATAAGGCGATTGCCTTAGGACACTTCTCTCATATCACTAACAAACTCCCACTTGGCCTAATGCCAATCGCTACGGTATCCAATACCACAGGCTCTGTAAAGCCCCCTTTTTTTTCCTAAAGCGGCGTTACGCTAACATACTTAAGGCATGTAACATCATACTGCAGCGGAATAACTTAAACTTTACATGCCCCTACTACCATTTCTAACATAGTGACATGGACACTAGATATATAGACTTCATACTTAAACATCATGTCATAACAAGCTTAACATCATATCATGAGGTTCATTTCATATCATGCATAACATCATATCATAAGTTTCCATAAGTCACTAATCGAGCATATACTTAACAAAAGTAAAGTTCTTAGCATAACGGCAAACGTTTGATTTCATGGGCCAAGTCACTATCACACACATATAATCTTGCCCTCCTGCTGCTTCCTCATGGTCCCCTTGCATGATCTGCGGTATAAGGAAAAAGACTATAAGCACACAGGCTTAGTAAGACTCTTTCCTACTCCCTAAAATCATTCGTCATTCATTCATAATCATATGGAACATAAGCATCATAAACATTTCTATCATAGCATAAAGCATAAACATAGGCATAAATCTAATTAAACATTCTTATCATGGCATAAAGTATAAACATAGGCATAAACATAATTAAACATTCTAAGCATGGCATCATACATGGCATGAACATAAGCATATGATGTAAATCAACCATAGGCATACTTTCTAGCATATCAAGCATAGACATCGTAAACATTCTAAGCATGGCATGATACACGGCATAGCATAACTTAATAAACTTTCCTAGCATGGCATGAGACATGGCATAAATATAAACGTAAGATATAAACCAATCTATATGGCATAAACATAGGCATACATTCTAGCATATCATAAGAGCATCTTCTTACCATAATCATAACATGGATCATTCATTCTCATACATATCTTTTAACATGGAGCATAAGCATAACACATCATTATCATAACATAATGCATAACATGTATGAATGCATGGGTGGAATGCATATACATAGGGATGCTTAACTTTTAAAATCATACTTTTAAAAAGCTTAAACATAATCATCATAACATTTGGGGTCCCCGGCTTGTACCACATACATACATCATAGCGCGCATCCCTAGTAAGTCCGAGGTAGCGAGCCCCGACCTACTAGGGTAAGGACAGCATAGTCGGTAGTCCCCGAACCGAGGCGTTCTCAAGGAGCCCATCCCTGTTGCACAGCTCCGGTAGTGCCAGAATCGTGGACAGCTCCGGTAGTCCAGAACCGGGGCATTCTTAAGGTGCCCATCCCTTGGACCCATACTTCGGTCCGGTACAAGCCCATACATAAAGTAAAATACTTTTCATGCTTCATCATTCATATGGCATTCATGGCATCTTTAACATAGCATAACTTGTTACGGCTCGGCCCGTCTACCGGCCCATTTACCGGTCCTCACGACCGTCGTACCGTCGACCATCGACCGTGCTGTCTTAGCATATTTATGCCTTAAAGACATAAGCATCATCTTTCATTCATCATCATTCATAGCATATTCATTCATTCATCATACTTAACATCATCATTATGCCTTAAAGGCATGAACCTTAACTTCATTCTTCACTTTCATTTTTTAGACATGGCATCATTTTCATTCTTAACATGGCATCATTTTCATTCTTAAACATGGCATCATTTTCATTCTTAAACATAAACATAACATACTTAACATGGCATCATTTTCATTCTTAAACATGGCATCATCCTCATTCTTAAACATAAACATAACATACTTAACATGGTATCATTCATATCATGAACCTAACATATCATAGCATCATTTTTATCGTGATCATAACGCTATCATTCTTATCATGGCATCATTCATATCCTGAACATATACTTATCATACTTATAATGGAAACACATAAATATATACTTGAAGTTAAAGGCTCAACCCTAACCCTTGGGCCCTTGAGGTTGGCCGAAACATATGGGGTCTCTAGGGTAATCCAAAAATTCCCAGAAATTATACTTAACCTCTAAACATCATAAGAGAACATTAAATAACATTATAAATATTTTTAACATATTTATAGACATTTAAATCATGGTGGCCGAAACCCATAAACATAGGGACCTTGGTTTTTGTCCCTTTCATGTTGGCCGAAACCCTAGAGTGTCCTAGGGTACTCCAAAAATTCCAAAAAATTATACTTAACCTCTACACATCATAAGAGAACATTAAATAACATTATAAAGATTTTTAACATATTTATAGACATTTAAATCATGGTGGCCGAAACCCATAAACATAGGGACCTTGGTTTTTGTCCCTTTCATGTTGGCCAAAACCCTAGAGTGTCCTAGGGTACTCCAAAAATTCCCAAAAATTATACTTAACCTCTACACATCATAAGGGAACATTAAATAACATTATAAAGATTTTTAACATATTTATAGACATTTAAATCATGGAGGCCGAAACCCATAAACATAGGGACCTTGGTTTTGTTTCCTTTCAACATCAAATCCAAAAACTAACCCATATATCATGCTAAAAATCATGGAAATCATAGGGAACTATTATACCACAGGTGAGGGAGTCTTACCTTGGGTTTCTTGATTTTTCGAACCTTGGAAGAGAAGAAAATGGTAAGATCTTTGGACCCTTGAACACCCTTGTCCTTGTATCCTTGGAAGAGACTTTAGATCTAGGAGATGGAACCTTGGTGGAAGCCTTTCCAAGGGAAACTCCCTTGAAGGTGTTCGGCTAGAATGAGGGAGGAGGAGAGTTTCGAAAATGCAAGTAATGGGGAGAAGAGGTAACTCCCAAAACCCCCCTTTTATGGCCCATTAAGGAGGTAAATGAAGAGTCTCTCCATGACTCTTCATCTTCTTCTATGCCTTAACCAATCTCCACTTCATTCCCTCCTAACAAAACCTTGCTAGGTGAGTTGGTTAAGGCTTACATGGTTGTACAAGAGGTCCAAGGTTCAATCTTTGGCTCATGCACCTTTATTTTTTTATTTTATTTTTATTTCATTTATTTTATTATTTTTATTTCCTAAATTCCGAAAATCCCCCTAAAATCACCCATAATTATGCTAATATTCCTAAATAAAATTATTTTATAATTATATTAATTTTACCTAATTTATATTAATTTTACCTAATTAATACCCATTTTTGGAGCCCATTTAAAGCTAATTAGTACCTAATTTCTCCATTAAAATAGAAAAATTAGGCTAAGACTTACCCATAATCATGATAATATGCCTAATTAAATACTATTTATATTTATACTAATTATTACCGAAATCCACCTATAATCATGGTACTAAAAAGCCCACATAAAGCCCATTAGTACTTAGTTTTCTCAATTTAAATAAGAAAACATGGATTTTCTTGGCCAAAGTTCTCCTTAATATTTCTAGGTCCCTTGGAAAATTATTTAAATATGCTTAATATTTTAAGAAAATATTAAGAGAATTTTCCGGGTCGTTTCAGGCTCTAACATGACCCTCAAACTTGCTCTGAGGCAAGGCCTTAGTTAAAGGATCCGCTAAATTCCTTTCAGTGGGAATTTTCTCAATTTGTATATCATTCCTACTTATAATCTCTCTGATCAGATGATAGCGGCGAAGCACGTGTTTGGATCGCTGATGAGACCGTGATTTCTTTTTCTTGTGCAATAGCTCCATTGTTGTCGTAGTAAATCGGCACTGCTTCATCAATGGTTGGAACCACACCAAGTTCGGAGACGAACTTCTTGATCTAGACTGCTTCCTTTGCTGCTCTCCAAAGCTACGATATATTCCGCTTCAGTGGTAGAATCCGCTACGGTGTCTTGTTTGGAACTTTTCCAACTTACTGCGCCTCCATTCAAAGTAAATACGTATCCAGACTGCGATTTGGAGTCATCCTTATCTGTCTGGAAACTGGCATCTGTATACCCACGTATTACCATATCTCCTTCTCTATATATTAAGAACACATCCTTAGTTCTTCTTAAGTACTTAAGGATTGTCTTGACAGCCGTCCAATGATCCATTCCTAGATCCGACTGGTATCTGCTTGTGACGCTAAAAGCATATGATACATCGGGCCCTGTACATAACATAGCATACATGATAGATCCTATCGCGGATGCATAGGGAATCTTATTCATGCAAATCCTCTCGTCTTCTATGCGCGGACACATAGACTTTGAAAGGTTGATCCCATGCCTGATGGGAAGGTAACCTTTCTTGGATTCCGACATGCTAAACCTTTTTAGCACTCGGTCTATATACGTAGACTGCGAAAGACCAAGCAACCGTTTTGATCTATCTCTATAGATTCTAATCCCAAGGATATAGGTTGCTTCTCCCAGGTCTTTCATGGAGAAAGTTTTGGACAACCAAATTTTAACTGTCTGTAAAACTGATATATCGTTTCCTATAAGTAAGATGTCATCGACATATAATACTAGGAATACGACTGCACTCCCACTAACCTTCTTGTACATACAAGGTTCGTAGGATTTTGTGAGAAATCAAACTCTTTGATTGTCTCATCAAAACGGATGTTCCATCTCCTTGATGCTTGCTTCAGTCCATATATGGATTGTCGAAGCTTGCATACTTTGGCTTTATCAACCGATGTGAAACCTTCAGGTTGTATCATGTATACATCCTCAAGTAGGTTTCCATTAAGGAAAGCTGTTTTCACATCCATTTGCCATATCTCATAATCATAATGAGCTGCTATGGCTAGGAGCATCCGAATGGATTTAAGCATAGCTACTGGCGAGTAGGTTTCGTCATAATCAATTCCTTGTTTTTGACGATATCCTTTTTTCACTAATCTAGACTTAAAGGTAACAACATTACCTTCCATGTCGGTTTTCTTCTTGAAAACCCACTTGCACCCTATGGGCTTAATCCCTTCAGGTGGGTTAACCAAGTCCCATACTTGATTTTCGTACATGGAATCCATTTCCGACTTCATGGCTTCAAGCCATTTGTCCCTTTCTGAACTTTTCAGATCATCTTCATAACTGATAGGTTCATCGTCATTCGATTCACTTATGAGAAATCCGTATCTCTCTGAAATATTGCGTGTCCTATCAAACCTACGAAGAGGTGGTGTTGTTTTAGGTTCAACTAATAGCTCATCATTATGAATTATTAGTTGTGGGTCTAGACTAGGTGTCTCTGTAATGTCTATTGGAGTTTCTTGAACTTCATCAAGTTCAATGTCACTCCCACTGTTTTCTTGTAAAACAAATTCCTTTCCAGAAATACAGCATTCCTTGAAACAAACACCTTTTGTTCCAAGGGATGATAGAATTGGTAACCCTTCGTTTCCTTAGGGTATCCAATAAATAGACATTTATCAGACTTAGCATCCAATTTGTCTGATACAGTCCGCTTCACATAAGCAGGACAACCCCATATCTTAAGGTGAGTTAAGTGAGGTTTCTTACTATTCCATGTCTCATATGGAGTAGTAGAGACTACCTTGGTCGGGACTCTGTTTAGCAAGTAAACAGCTGTCTGAAGTCCATAGCCCCAAAAAGATTTTGGAAGAGTTGCATTGCATGATTCATCATTGACCTAACCATGTCCATCAAGGTTCGGTTGCGCCTCTCAGATACACCATTATGCTGTGGTGTATACGGCGGAGTCTATTGAGACAATATCCCATTGTCCCTAAGATAATCTTGAAACTCTTGACTCAAGTATTCACCACCCCGATCGGATCGAAGTGTCTTAATACTTTTGCCAAGTTGTTTCTCTACTTCATTTCTGAACTCTTTGAATTTCTCAAAAGCTTCAGATTTGTGTTTCATCAAGAACACATACCCCAATCGTGAGTGATCATCGATAAAGGTGATGAAGTAGCTATAGCCTCCTTGTGCAAGAGTTGACATTGGTCCATATGCATCAGTATGTATTAGACCAAGCAATCCTCCCACTGGATTACCTTTTTCGGAAAAGAGTAATTTGGCCATCTTGCCTTTTAAGCATGATTCGCTTGTATCAAATGAACCGGGTTCAAATGATTCCAGAATTCCACACCGGTGTAATTCGGTCATGCGTTTCTTACTTATATGGCCAAGACGACAATGTCATGTGTAGGAGTCTATTCGATTATCTATTCGTGCACGCTCGTTGCTTACTTCGATAATGAAAATGTCAACGGATAAATCTAATGTGTAGATACCATTGCATAAAGTTCCAGTCCCATAAAGAACACCATTTAAAGTTATGTAACAACAATTGTTACTAAAAGTTAAATGGTAACCCTTTTCATTCAAACATGAAATAGATACAATATTCTTTATTAACGAAGGAACAAAATAACAAAATAGAGTGACATTCAATAACGAAGATACCTGAAGAATATGGGCCTTCGGATGCCTTCTTCTTCAAGGACTCAAGATAAACTTTGCAGTTTCTTCGCCAGTGACCCTACTTGCCACAGTGATGGCAAGTGCCTTTTTGGGTCTTTTCAGTCTTTTTGGCCTTTTTCTTCTTTCCCTTATTCTGTTCTATGGCCTTCCTCTTAGAACCTTTCTTCGAGGAACCAACTAACAGTACCGCCTTTTGATCCGGCTTTACAGAAGGCTCTACAGTCTTTAGCAGGTTGAGCAACTCAGGAATGGTGGTCTCTAGTTTGTTCATCCGATAGTTCATCACAAATTGTGAATAACTTTTGGGCAAACAACTCAGAATTAAGTCAATACTTAGTTCATGATCCATTGCAAAACCGAGTGTGCTCAGTCGCTCAATGTACCCCAACATCTTTAACACAAACTGCGAGGCAGAAGTGCCTTCCTGCATCTTAGTGGTGAAGAGGAGTCTGGAGACTTCGAACCTTTCGGATCTCGCCTGCTCTTCAAACAACTCATGAAGATGGAAGATGATGGTATAAGCATCCATATGCTCATGTTGATTTTGCAACTCAGGTACCATAGAGGCTAGCATGATGTAACTCGCAAGTTCAGAATCGGTCACATGTTTCTGATAGGCCATTAGCTGGTCTGGAGTTGCACCTTCTGGACATGAAGTTTGGCCCAGTCAGTTTATTGGTGTCCAAAATGGAACGCAAGTTTAAAGAAGACATGATCGAGTGATTATCCTAGAGATACAAATTGAGTTTATGTGAGAAGAATGATTAAAGAATGTATCAACATACATAAATAAAATCCTATTTATTTTTCAAAATGAATAACCCTTTTTATCAATTCGGGAGATCGTAGGAACATCTCCAAATAGGTTGATATTCAACCATAGATAAGAATCACCATGGCTGTGACCATCAAGTTATTCTTAGCTATGAAGGTAGGTAATTATACCGATTACATATCACATATATGTAACTATCACTTTATGCTATCAACTAATTGAATGTTTTCATAAATCATTGGGTCGTTAACTGATTAACAAGTATGTATCATTATACATAGCACCCAATTGCACCTCTCTTTAAATCGACCTTGGCTGTGGCACAACAAATCGATGCTCCAAGCTTAAGGCTGACCCATTAATCAAGAAATAGTTTTAATATGGTTGGAGCTCATTCAACCGTTTAGTCAGGCTTGGATGTGTCCAACAACCAAAACTAAGGATTGACCTCTGACTACAACTATATTATTCATAAACTAATTCCATGGATTGAACATGTTCAGGTTCAAGCCGGGCATGGATGTGTCCATCAACCCAAACGAGAAACAAAACTCCGATTCTAACCATATTAATGGAAGGTGTTGGCCTTAATATTTCGTAAGGGGTTTTGAGTCTCATCTTTTCTAAGCACATTCATGACATATAATTATGTCATGACTAACGATTTCCTTAATAAAGTATGTATGTGACTTATGTTATCAAGTTTCATTAATTGAATTAGGAACCGGATTTCCTAATTCTAATTTCATACTTTATTAAAGGAATTGTTTTGGGAAACAATTTCCTAAATTGTCATAATCAATTTCGGAAATAATATGTTCAAGACTTTGATTTCTCTAAATCAAAACTTATTAAATTAAGAGACAATTCCCTTAATTCAACCACATATTATTTTCATGAAAATCTCAATTAAGAAACTCTATAGGAAACCATTTTCCTAATTAATTTTGGAGACAACAATATGTAAGAGCATCACCTCTTAAAGCATATTTTATTCATGGATTTAATTAATTACAACAAATCGTTTTCTAAGGGTGGCTCCCCGAGGCTCAGATACCCAAAGAAAAGTAATTTGTCGTAAATCCAATTTGGTCCGCTTCGAAAGCGCAACCAAATTAAACATGACAATTTCATTTAAAATTGAGAAATTAAATTACAACAACTAACTTTAAATTGGACGGCTCCCCGAGGCTCAATCCAAAATAAAGAATTTTGTTGTCAATTTAAAAACCAATTTAAATTTAATTGTCAATTAATTGTCCATAAATTTGTCTAGACTTTCTTGAAAGAAAGTGCCCAAAATTGCGAGATTTCATAATTGGTTTTCAGAATAATTGTAAATTTCTGGTACAAAGAAAACTTACATATTTTCAAAGTTGGAAAATTTCTAAAATAGAAAATTTCCAAAATTGAAAAGTTTCCAAAGATGGGAAGTTTTCACAATTATTATAAAATTTTTAGAAACTAGGATATTTCAAAAGTTTGCGAAATTTCATGAGGATTTCCAAACTTAGAAATTCCTAAATCTAAAATTTATTATAATTGGAAAGTTTCCATAATTGAAATTTTTTTCCAAAATTGAGATTATGACAAAGTTTTCCGCAAAACAATTATATGATTATGTCGAACAGTAACCGGCTCTGATACCACTGTTGGGACCGGGTGCATGTTGACAAGGATACGGGTTCGTAAAATTTTAAATTTTTACGTGCAGCGGAAGAATTAGCATAAAATACTTTCTTAAATTATTTTAACCTCGTATCTAGCATGCAACCTTATGATGTGTGGACATGATCATAAATTAAAACTTTGCGGAAAAGTAAACTAATTTACTTTGTACCTAGCGTAACTCGAAGAAAGGGACGAGATCCAACCGTAGCGTCCCTTGGAAGCTCCGCCTCTATTCGTGTCCACGCCGAGTTCTCTTCGGGATAACTTCGCAAAGTCACGAGTTTTGTGCCGACGAGAACTACTAGATTCTCTAAAGGCACAACTAGAAGAATAAGAGAAAAGATAGGAAACTAACCACCAAAGTAACGGAATCAAAATTACGAGAAAAGAAGGAAGGAATCGCGATCCGCTTCTTCTTCTTCTTTGACTCTTCCTTGGTAGTTGTTGCTCACGCCAACCCTAGATGGGTGGATGGTGCGCCAGCCCTAATGGGAGCTTGGGGCGCCGGCCCTAAGAGGAACAAGGGGCGCCAGCCCTAAGGGGAAGAGAAGGGGAGGAAGAGAATAAGAGAGAGAGAGGGAGAGAATTAATCTCTTGATTACTCTATTGATTGGAATTCAAGGCTTGCCTTTGGTTCCTTTATATAGTAACCTCTCCCTTGCCAAGTCTCCCTCTTAACAGAATTTTCATAACAAATTTATCTTATAAATTCTCTTATGAATTATTCTGTTTAAGCCAAGTTTTATTATAACTAACTTTATAATAAAACAAATACTTCTCTCTTTTAATTATGGAATAAAATTTGTATAAAATTTTCATATCATTGATAAATCAATTCATAATTGATTTTATAAATTAAAATTAAACCAATTCATGGTTCATTTTAATTTCCATAAAAAGAATAAATTTACTATAAATTTCTTTATAAATCTCTTTATATAAATTTCTTTATATATCAATTTATTTATCCATAATTTATAAAACAAATCGCGCTAGATTTATTTTATTAATTAAACCAATTAAATTGGCTTATCCCCTTTTTAATGACCGGCCAAACCAAGAGGGTGGACACCCTCTTTGGCCGGCCAAACCAAGCCGATCCCATCGCGAATTAAACTCATTTAATTCGCCCAATAAGCCTTCAAAAGTCTTAGCCATTTTTAGTTTCCGTTGCGCCTCTGATTAACTCAAATTCGACTTATTTCTCTTGATTGGAAAATCCAATTTTTAACTCGTTTTAAATCCCTCGGATTACTCGTAGTGCGTGTGACTAAATAGGCTTTCGATTTATGTTGGCCGTCTATAATTAACCAATTATAGTACGATCATGAGTGGCACCTAGTAGTACATCATGACCCCCAATTAATCGAAAGATCAACGGTTTGACCTCAGAAATAATTCTGAAACCCTTCAGCAGCTCTAATGAATCGTGCCCCATTCCCTTCACCATCTTATACCCACTTGGTTCAGGACACGGTCTATATGTGTCAGTCCCCACTAGGCTGACTACGTCACACCTAGCCCAAGTAATGTCTTTTTCGTCCTTTGGATTTCTAATTACTCCCATGTATTTAAGAGACTCATACTCTAAACATGATATGCTCTGGCCAGAGGCTTTGAGTAACAATCCGACGATAGGCCTGGGTATACATCTCCTCGCAAGGAGTGGTGAATCCTTTGTAGGCTGTTCAAACATCTTCGGGCACTTCGGCTTATACCCAATCATCCTGGGTCCACACCTCCTTGGAGATGCTTGCTTAAGATGTTAAAGTATAAGTCTCCATGACCAAGATGACTTGAACACCGCAAGTCAAAGGAATATCGCACTTAAGCTGCAGTAAGAACTTCATTGACATATCTATATAGATTACCATATGAAGTTTTACAGCTAGTCACTCCAATGAACTAGTTCCCTTAACTAGCATCCATGTTTATCTCCGGACATCCCAATGTCACCAGCCAGTGAGAATCACCTGATTAGAGAATAACCCATGTTAGTCTCAACAGAATTGATAGTGTCCGTTTTTATCAATTCATCGACTAGGGATATTTTCAATACTTCACAATTGCACATTTAGAGATAATCACTAGTTGTGATCCCATCACAAATTCTCTTATGTTGTGAATTGTATTGCGGACATTCAGTAGATGAGTTTAAGGTCCCAATCAAATACACAAACATGTATACTCAAATAGTAAATTATCATTTATTAAAATGAATATTTACAATCATAAGGTGATTGCCTTAGGACACTTCTCTCATATCACTAACAGGCAAGAACTAGGGTTAAAGGATTAGGGTTGGCCTTAAGTATGGAATCAAATGTTTTCTATGGCCTAGTATGTATGTATGAGATGTTGTTTGGGGATTTATGCAAAGTTTTCATGGACCTAGGGTTCCTTGGAGCTTTCGGCCAAGGACATAGCCTAGGGCTAGGGTTGGGTTAAAACTACAAAGATGCTTGTTTATAGGTTACTAAGATGTATGTTTAAGTATGATGGAAGAATTTCTATGTTAACCAAACCCTTAGTTTATATGTCATGAATTATATGTTAGGTCACTTGTGGTGATAACTCATAAATGTTTAGACATGTGCCATGATTTATGAATGATAGGTATGTATGTCATGATTTATGAATGATATGTATGTATGTCATGCTTTATGAATAATTTGTATGTATGCCATGATTTATGAATGATATGTATGTATGCCATGCTTTATGAATAATTTGTATGTATGCCATGCTCATGAATATATGTACGTATGTCATGTTTAAGAATGAAAATGATGAAGGAAGTTAAAGTTCATGCCTTCGAGGCATAATGATGATATGGAATGAAAATGAAGGAAGAAGTTAAGGTTCATGCCTTCAAGGCATAACGATGAAGTTAAGTATGATGAATGAATGAATATGCTATGAATGATTAGGAAGGAAGAAGCATGTGAAAGTATTTTATTTTATGAATGGGCTTGTACCGGACCTAAGTAAGGTCCACAGTTCTGGACTACCGATGAAGCTGTCCACGGTTCAGGACTACCGATGAAGCTGTCCTTACGGTTCGGGACTACCGATGAAGCTGTCCTTACCCTAGTAGGTCGAGATTAGCTACCTCGTATTTACTTAGGGATGCGCGCATATGATATATGAATGTGGTACAAGCCAGGGCCCAATGAATGTTATGATTATATTTAAGTATTTAAAAGTACGATTTAAAACTAAGCATCCTTATGATATATGCATCTACTACATGCATCCATCCATGATATGCATTATGTTTATGAAAAGTATGTTTATGAAAAGTATGTCTATGCAAGGTATGTTGATGCAAAGTATGATAATGCAAAGTATGTTCATGTTAATTAGGATGCCATGATTATGTTTATATGTTCATGTTAATTATGATGCTATGATTATGGTTATTGTTCATGTTAATTATGATGTCATGATTATGTTTATTGTTCATGTTAATTAGGATGCCATGATTATGTTTATATGTTCATGTTAATTATGATGCCATGATTATGGTTATTGTTCACGTTAACTATGATGTCATGATTATGTTTATTGTTCATGCTAATTTATGATGCCATGATTTATTTATGTTTATGCTAAGTTAGGATGCCATGATTTTATTTACGTTCATGCTAATTTATGATGCCATGATTTTAATTATGTTCATGCTAAATTATAGTGTCATGATTTTATTTATGTACATGCCAGATTATAATGTCATGATTTTATTTATGTTCATGCTAATTTATGATGCCATGATTTATTTATGTTCATGCTAAGTTAGGATGCCATGATTTTATTTATGTTCATGCAAATTTATGATGTCATGATTTAATTTATATTCATGCCAAATTTTAATGCCATGATTTTATTCATGTTCACGTTAGACTATGATGCCATGATGATATCTATGTTCATGCTGATGCCATGATGATGTCTATGTTCATGTTTATACGACGTATGGATTTTGTGAGTAGGAAAAGGGTCTTACTAAGCCTCCGTGCTTATAGTTTTATTTTCTTATACCGCAGATTAAGCAAGAGATTTCAAAGAAAGCAGCAGGAGAGGCAAGACTATGTGTGTGTGGTAGTGACATGGCCAAGAGTCCCTCTCATTTCACTGATTGCATGTTTTGTTATCTTACAATACTTATGTTGGTTATGCTCTACTTATGATAGCTATGCCTATGAAACAACCTACTACTTATGAAGTTATGGATAAAACTACTTGCTACCTGAAAGGCTTATGAATGAATTATGGAAAGTAAATAATCATGATGCTATGCATGCTGGTAATAGGTTACCTGAAATGCTCATGAAAACTTATGAATGTGTTACGAAAAGTTGATATCATGATGTTAGATATGTGTATATGATTTAAGAACTAATTGTATGGTTAAAAGCATGTGAAAAAGAATTTATGATTCCGCTGCATTAAGAGGTTTTATATGCACATGTATGTTTAGCGTAACGCCGCTTTATGAAAAAAAAAGCGGGCGTTACATCATCAGCCTTTGCCGTGAACTTCCCAAGGTGGTCCTTGGTGTTTAGAATGAACACCTTACAACCAAACACCCTAAGGTGTTTAACCGTAGGTGGTTTCCCAAACCAAAGTTCATGGGGAGTCTTTCCTAAAAACCTATGGATGAGAACTCTGTTTTGCACATAGCAAGCTGTATTTACAACTTCGGCCCATAAGTAACTCGGTAGTGAGTACTCATTGAGCATGCTTCGTGCAGCCTCTTGTAGAACACGGTTCTTCCTCTCTACAACACCATTTTGTTGTGGTATTCTAGGAGTAGAGAACTCATGCTTATAACCACTATCTTGACAAAATTCTAAAAACCTTTGGTTTTGAAATTCACCTCCATGATCACTTCTAATTGTCTTAATTGTTAATGATTTTTCATTTTCAACTCTTCTACAGAAAGAAATGAAAATATCTAAGGTTTGGTCCTTATATTTTAAAAAGTAAGTCCATGTATACCTAGTAAAATCATCAATGATAACAAAGCAATATCTACTTCCATTCAATGATATGATAGTACTACAATCAAATAAATCCATGTGAAGTAAATCTAATGCACTGGAAGTACTTACAGCGCTTTTATCTTTATGTGAAGATTTTGTTTCCTTACCCATTTGACATGCATCACAAAGTTTGTCTTTCTCATACTTGATGCTTGGTAAGCCACGGACTAGTCCCTTGTTAGCCAGCTTCCGGATGTTCTTCATGTTCACATGTGCTAGCCTCCGGTGTCAAAGGGTGGACTCTTCTTCTTTTGACATGAAACACTTAGCAAAAGCATTAGTAGCATTTTTAAATGAAACTTGATAAATATTGTCTACTCTTGCTCCTACTAGTACTGTGTCCAAGGTGTCATGTTGTCTAACTAGACATTGACTTGGTTGGAAGTCAATTGTGTAACAATTAACTGACACTTAGGAGATTAAATTTCATCCCCTTGACTAGAAGGACATTTGAAATTCTAAGACATTCGGATATTTGAATGTCTCCTATCCCTATGACCTTAAGACTACCATTGTTACCAAATGATACATTACCTCTACTTCTCTTGTGAAGTGTGGTAAACAATGATCTATCCCCGGTCATGTGTTTGGAGCATCCACTATCAACGAACCAAGTTGATAGATGCTCCCCCTCAATCATAACCTACACAATTAGAAAAATAGAAGTTTTAGGTACCCAAACCTTGGGACCTAAAGCATCAACTAAACATGACTTAGGCACCCATGCCTTGACAACTTTCTTTTGAATCTTGGGTGTTCTAGATTGTCTCATGTCAGTCCTAGACATGAGAGACACAAATGACGGTTCCTTAGGACGGTAACCAATACCGGCCCTATTGTAAACTGCCCTTTGGGCATTTAGGATCATATCTAGGGTCTTAGAGCTAGTTGAGAACTCCTCAAGAATATTCTTGAGCTTCTCAACTTCACTCTTCAATGATTGGTTTTCCTCTATTAGCAATTCATCATGCAAATTATTGACTTCCTCAACCTTAGAGGATTTCAACTTTTCAATCTCATGTTTCAATGATTTTGTAACGCCCCAAATTTTGGGCTTGCTTCCGATTGTAAAAAGGGCACAAAAATGTCGATATATATTATCAGATTGTATGACATTTATTTCATAAATGAATAAAATTACCTTTTGTGATTTCATGATTTAATGTTATGTGATTTCATTAGAAAAGATTAGGAATATGTAAATTGCATAAATTAGAATATGTGATTTCATGAATTGGAATATGTGATTGCATAAATGTGATTTAAGAATATGAGAGTGAATTGGGCTAATAGGCTTTGCAAAAGTGAAAACCAAAGAGCAGCAAAAATATGCTCTTGCCGAGGATCGAACCTTGGAACTCTTGGTAAGCAAAGCCTTGAAAAGCAACGAAGTAACCAATTCACCCAGTAGGAGATTGCTGAGAGGAAGGAAGGGAAATTCTTGTTAAGGGTTAGGGAATGTGAAAGGGTAGAGGAAGAGGCTCTTGATGAGAAACCCCTTGGTGAAGGGACACTTGGAGAAGAGGCACTTTGTCTCTTCCCTTAGTATAAATAAGAGGGAGTGCTAAGGGGCTAACCATCATTGTTGCAAACCCCTCCCTCTTCAAGTTGCCGAAATCCTAAACTCCCTTCTCCCTCTTCAATTTTCGAAATCCTAACTCCTCTCTCCCTCTTCAATTTTCGAAATTCAAACTCCTCTTCCTCCTTGAGATTTCCGAAAATCCAAGGGAAGGGTCTCATCCCAAGGGGCACTCCCAAGACCCCATTGAAGGTTTGAATCTCTTGCAAGGAAAGAAGAAGTCAAGGACCTCAAGAGCAAGGACAAGCACATCCCCTCCGAACTAAGGGTATACCTTAAGGATATTTCGCGAAAGAAGTAAGTGCCCCTCACCTGTAGCATAATTGCTGTGTATGATTTCCTTCTTCTTGTAGTTTACGAAAATGGGGATTTGCCCTAGGTAAGATTCGGCCACCCCTTAAGGGAAAGCCTTGGTTACTTTTTGATACATGAGAAGACCCCTTGGAACTTAGGGTATACCTATATGTTGATTTCCTTCAAGTTGTGATAACAAAAATTAGGGTTTGCACCCCCTACAAGTTTCGGCCAAGACATGGAAAAATTAGGGATTCAAGGGTTGAATTACTCTATGATGTATCTTATGTTAGTGTATGACATGATAGTGTAGATAAGGTGTTTGTATAAATGGTTGTGTGAATGTTTAGGGTGCATGATTAACCTATGATGAAATCCATGTTTAATAATGTTGCATGATATGTATGTGAGGTGTTTGTGTAAATGGTTGTGTGAAGGTTTGATTTCTAAAAACCCTAATCCCCCCCTACCCTACACCATTCGGCCAACACCCTAAAGTTAGGGTTTGTAAAGGATAAACTACCCTATGAGATATGCTTATGTTTGGGATGATGATATGTATATGCAAGTGATGTTTAAATGGAATGTTTGATTGGAAAACTTAATTTTTCCCTAGCATGTGATATTCGGCCAAAGCATGGAACATTAGGTTTATGAAGGATGATTACCCCATGATGTATGCTATGCTTAGTATGATACATGATGTATATATATTTGATACTTGTATGGGATGTTTGAGGTCAAAAACCTAAGCTACCTCCACCCTTAACTTTCGGCCAAAGGGCCCTATACTTGGGATTGGATTAATAAATACCATGCATGATAATGATCTTGTGTAGGATATGACATGCTTGTGTGATTCTTGATATGTTGATTGGAATGCATGCTAGCCAAATTACAACTTTCGGCCAAGAGAGAACTCTTGGACCCTAGCCTTGGTTGCTCCCATGAAATGCATGCTTTATACTATGCTAGTTATCAAGATTATGAATGTATACATATGTATAAAGATGAGCCCTATAGGGCATGGACGAAGAAGGCTTAGGGCCTAAAGAATGCTTCCCTAGAAGGTTGGGACTAAGAGCATACTTTATGAAAATGAAGAGCATGATAACTATTTTATTTTGTAATGGTTTGTACTATAGACTCTTAAAGCGAGTCAAATGATTATGATACTAGGCTGAAGGACTTTTGAGAAGGCCTAGTAAACCCTAGTGGTTCGGGATTAGCTACCTCGTTCCTATTCAGGGGCACGTGCAAAACATGAAGTACAAGCCGAGCCCTAATGATTATGTTATGTTAAAGTATTATGTTTATATGTTTTCAAAGAAACCTTCCTATGAAGTTAACATGCTTAGATGTTTAACATGCTTAAACGCTTACCATGCTTGGATGTGATATATATATATTCTCTTACCTTTTCAGGATATCCAGTTTTTTATGAGTAGGACAAGGTCTTACTAAGCTATTGCTTATTGTTTAGTGTTTCCCCTTATACTACAGATAAAGGACGCTAAACTATGGAGGCTGCGGGAGAAGGGCAAGTGTGTGTGTGATAGTGCTGGTGGATAAAAATGATCTTGCTTTTAGTTGCTTCAAGTTTTGGAACTTGTCATATTAAACTCATGTTATGTTTTTCTTTTTATATACATGCTATGTTTGAAGATGAATAAAAATAATTATGCTTCCGCTACATGAACTTGTTGGTGCAGTATGCACCCAAGTCAAACCTGTGTTTTGATATTGGCAAAAAGGTTCAAAAGTTAAGGGTTAATGGTTGTCTAATGAGTTTCTTGAGTGTACAGGAAAAGCCCTAGTGAAGGAATGCTAGGCACTGGCGAAGGACTGCCAGACAGGACAAGCCCTAGCAAAGGACTGCTAGGCACTGGCGAAGGACTGCCAGACAGGACAAGCCCTAGCGAAGGAATGCTAGGCACTGGCGAAGGGCTGCCAGAAGAAAAAAACCTAGCGAAGGGCTGCTAGGCACCAAGCGAAGGGAAGCTTGGTAACTCAAGACCTGGCGAAGGACTGCTGGGCAAAAGTCCAACTGGAGGATCCGGTTGGCACCAGGTAAAACTCTCCCGAGAGGAGTAGGTGAGGACGCGTTCCCCTCGAGGGAACATTAGGCGTCGGTTCGACCTAGGGCTCCATTTTGGAGATCCAAAGTCAGAACCAAGACAGCTAAGGCTGTTTTAACTAACTTATTATTTGCTGTTTTGGACTAACCCTGGATGCAGGACCGAAGGACTGTGTTTCTGCAGCTCAGAGAGCCTCAAAGGAGTGAGGCCGTAGCTGAGCAGGGCGCCCCGGATGTGTCGGGCGCCCCAGAGTCAACCCAAAGTCAGCAGAGAAGTAAACGCCCCGACAGCAGCGCAATTGGGGGCGCCCCGCGTGTGTCGGGCGCCCCGCATGTCGGGCGCCCCGCGTGTCTCGGGCGCCCACTGTGCCACGCCACTGAAGGCTGCTGCAGCTCACTCTCACGAAGCCCTGAAGATGACGCTTTGACCGGTCAACCGGGCGCCCCGCGCGCGTCGAGCGCCCCGGTCAAAGCTGATCCTGAAGATGAAGAGATCAGCCTTGACTAGAGGGCTCGCCGGATCAAGAGCCACGTGGGGGGCGCCCCGAGCATGTCGGGCGCCCCCTGCCCTATATAAAGAGGGCCTCGACCCTATTCTTGAACAACCAATTCCTTCGACAATTCTACGCTCTTCTGCTTCCACGACACGCTCCAGAAAGCTGCCAACTCAAGCCGACGACGTCCCGCTGCTCCAGAACTTCAATCTTCACCGGACGTCGGTAACAAGAGTTGTATTTAAGTTTACGAGAATATTTTTATTATTATTTGTGTGTAAACTTTTGCGAACTTATAGAATTGCCCGCAGAAAACGGTCAACGACCGTGGGCCTTGGAGTAGGAGTCGACCCAGGCTCCGAACCAAGTAAACCGGCTGTGTTTGCGTTGTTGTGTTCTCTTTTATTTCCGCTGCGCACCCGCACTTTTTAAATCCGAACGAATTGCGACATTCACCCCCCCTCTCTCGCATTTCTCGATCCAACAAGTGGTATCAGAGCGGGGAAGTCAAACCTGGTGCAACCACCAGTTTGAATATTTTTCGGATTTTTTTTTCTCTCTCATTTTTTTTAAAATAAAAAAAAATCTTCGTTCGAGTTTTTATCTCAAGGTTGGTGCAACACCACTTGAAATCTGTGTTTGATTATTTCTTCCCGCACTACTAATCCAAGACCAAGTCTTGGAAATATTTTTGTTGTTTACTTTTATTTCAGTAACAAATGTCTATCCAAGAAGGATTTAGCACCGCCAGACCTCCACTTTTCAGTGGAGAAGACTTTCCCTACTGGAAAAGTCGAATGGAGGTCCACCTGAAAACTCAGGTGGAAATGTGGATAATCATCCAGTCTGGACTGATGATTCCCACCAATGCTGAAGGTGTACCACAAGACTACTCAGAATGGGACACTGCCCTTAAACGAAAGATTGAAGCTGACGCCAAAGCAACCCAGACTCTACAATGTGGACTAACGAAAGAAGAGCTGAACCGCGTAGGACCCTTCAAAAGTGCAAAGGAACTATGGGCTAAATTGATTGAACTCCACGAAGGAACTTCAGATACAAGGATCAGCAAACGAGACTTGCTACTGAACAAGCTCTTCACTATCAAAATGGCAGATAACGAGACAGCAGCCCAGCTCCACGCCAGAATCCAGGAGCTGATGAATGGTCTTCACGCAATAGGTCACCAGGTTCAAACCGTGATCTGATAAGGTACGCCCTAAACGCATTCCCTAGGACCACCTTGTGGGCATCTATGGTAGATGCATACAAGGTCTCTAGGGATCTTTCAAAAATTAAGCTAGATGAGTTATTTTCTGAACTTGAGCTGCATGAACAGACTAACTCCAATTTGGTCGAGAAAAGCATAGCTTTTTTTGCAGGGAAAACAGGGAAAATGACCAAGAAGAAAATTCAAGTTGAACCTGAATCTACCTCAGATTCAGAAATAGAAGATCAAGAAGAAGATCAATCAGAACTGGTCCGGCTAGCTCGAAGCTACTACAAAAAGTTGAAGAACCAAACTAACACACGGAGAACAAGCCGAAGAAAGGACGGACAAGATGAACCGGCAACTGACAAACAAAAGCCCAACGTAACCTGCTACGAATGCAAGAAGAAGGGCCACTACAAGACTGAATGTCCAAGTCTAAAGGAGTCCAAAAAGAACAGAAAGAAGAAGGCACTCCAAGCAACCTGGGACGAGTCTTCCTCAGAAGAAGAAGAAGAAGCACCTCAGTCCAATCTTCTAGCCCTGACCGCTTCGGATCAAATCGAGACTGACTCAGACTCGGAACGGGACGACGGCAAGCTGACATTCTCCGAAGACGGCGAAATAAAGGTAACGGGTTTTTCAAAATCGCAATTAAATTCTCTTATTTCCTATCTATCCCGAGATTGGCGAAAGCCAAACTCCGAATCGAGTCCCTCCGACAGGAAGTAAAACTCCTGAAAGAGGGAGCTGATTCTAATTCCTTAACTGAGAAAATTCAGGAAGAAACCCCTGATCAAGTTGAGAAACTTGAATCAGAGAATTTCTCCCTGAAAACTCAAGTCAAGGATTTAAGAACAGCTTTAGAACGATTCACTTCTGGTTCCAAGAATCTTGATATGATTCTGGGAAAACAGAAGTCTGTTCTAAACCGATCCGGACTTGGCTATAGAACCAAATCTCGGCAAAGATCTTACTTTGCTGTACTGAACCAGTCAAGACCTAAGGTTCAGGCATGGGTGCCAAAACTGTGCCTGACTAAACCAACTGGTTCAAATCAATTTTGGATCCCAAGGACAAGATTCACATCTTGCCTAACCCATATAGAGGCTATAGTCCAGGGGGAGCCAAAATCAAAACAATTTTTATAATTAGATAGTCTTTTTAATTGATTGATTGTGTGTTTATTTAATTTCTTGCAAATTGCCATGCTTAGATTTAAGGAATTCTTAGATTTAAGGACTAAAATTACTTGAAAATTGAAAACATAGTATTGGGAGGAGGTGAGATGATAGTACGTTAGGGAAGCCAATTTGGCGGAACTAGCCGAAGCTACCGATCCAAGACCCAAGCTAGTTAGACCAGAAAATGACCTAATTTAATTTGAAAATGAAATTTCATTAAAAGGCTTTGTCAAGGAAAGGGTGGATGATCCCATAAGGCTTCGGCCAAAGAAGGCCTAGTGCCTCGCCAAGACCTGGAAGCCAATTCTGAAATTCAAATTCAAGTTAACTTTTGTCAAATTCGAATCTAACTCAAATTTCAAATAATTATAGATTCTAAACTGTTTTTCAAAACCTCTATTTTTCAAACTTATTATCTTTTTGAAAAACACTTAATCTGTTTTCAAAATTTTTTTTCAAAAGTAAATATCTTTTCAAAATAAATGAAAATTCCCTTTCAAAATTAATTTTTACCTTTAAACCTGTCTCACAAAAACCTTAAGGTTAACATGTTTTGAAAACCCTAGATTCAGTGAGACAGGAAAATTAAGCTCAAATTAAACCACCTTGCTTGTGCTTTCATAATCATGGTCAAACTATGATTAACTAGTCAAACATGGTCAAACACAGTCAAACGGAGTCAAACAGTCAAACCTGGTCAAAACAGTCAAAAGTCTGGTACCTAGGGCGCCCGTAACCTGTCGGGCGCCCCTGACAACACTGAAAAGGTACCAGCTCCAGTCAAAGCAGCAAAAGCTGCATTTGACCGACTTGAGAAGGGCGCCCGTAACCTGTCGGGCGCCCCTATACGCTCCTGTCCCCCACGCTGATTAAAGCAGTCAAAAGCTGCAGTCAAACAGCCTTTGAGAAGGGCGCCCGTGACATGTCGGGCGCCCCCATCAAAACCTGTCTCCCACGCTGATTAAAGCAGTCAAAAGCTGCTGACAAACAGCTTTTGAGAAGGGCGCCCGTGACCTGTCGGGCGCCCCCACAGACCTTTTCCCTGCCCGAGGCAAAACCAACCTGTAAAGGCTCCCGTGACCCGTCGGGCGCCCCCCCATCAACCCCCTATAAAAGGGACCCGAGACTCCCTCATTTCCCACACCACATCTCACACTCCTTCTTCCCTTTGCCTCATTCTTGTGGATCAAGTGAACCTAAGCCTTCCCTTGCCTCAACCATGCCTCCAAGGTATGAAATTTAGTTGTGCAATTAATTTTTCTTAAATTACAAATTTTTTTTGGCACACTCCTTCTTTATCCTTAATCACTTATTTTTTCTACACTTAGAAAACGCCGAGCAGTTCAGTCGAACCCCGGTAATGAGCCCAGTCCCGACCCTAGATTTCCTAACCTAGCACTTTGTAACAAGTTCGCACAAACCACCTACATTCCGATTAAAACAAGCTACCTTAACCGTCATTTCTTCTCCCAATCCTGTCCAGNGAAAGCTGCCAACTCAAGCCGACGACGTCCCGCTGCTCCAGAACTTCAATCTTCACCGGACGTCGGTAACAAGAGTTGTATTTAAGTTTACGAGAATATTTTTATTATTATTGTGTGTAAACTTTTGCGAACTTATAGAATTGCCCGCAGAAAACGGTCAACGACCGTGGGGAGTAGGAGTCGACCCAGGCTCCGAACCAAGTAAACCGGCTGTGTTTGCGTTGTTGTTCTCTTTTATTTCCGCTGCGCACCCGCTCTTTTTAAATCCGAACGAATTGCGACATTCACCCCCCCCTCTCTCGCATTTCTCGGATCCAACAAGTGGTATCAGAGCGGGGAAGTCAAACCTGGTGCAACCACCAGTTTGAATATTTTTCGGATTTTTTTTTTCTCTCTCATTTTTTAAAATAAAAAAATCTTCGTTCGAGTTTTTTATCTCAAGGTTGGTGCAACACCCTTGAAATCTGTGTTTGATTATTTCTTCCCGCACTACTAATCCAAGACCAAGTCTTGGAAATATTTTTGTTGTTTACTTTTATTTCAGTAACAAATGTCTATCCAAGAAGGATTTAGCACCGCCAGACCTCCACTTTTCAGTGGAGAAGACTTTCCCTACTGGAAAAGTCGAATGGAGGTCCACCTGAAAACTCAGGTGGAAATGTGGATAATCATCCAGTCTGGACTGATGATTCCCACCAATGCTGAAGGTGTACCACAAGACTACTCAGAATGGGACACTGCCCTTAAACGAAAGATTGAAGCTGACGCCAAAGCAACCCAGACTCTACAATGTGGACTAACGAAAGAAGAGCTGAACCCGCGTAGGACCCTTCAAAGTGCAAAGGAACTATGGGCTAAATTGATTGAACTCCACGAAGGAACTTCAGATACAAGGATCAGCAAACGAGACTTGCTACTGAACAAGCTCTTCACTATCAAAATGGCAGATAACGAGACAGCAGCCCAGCTCCACGCCAGAATCCAGGAGCTGATGAATGGTCTTCACGCAATAGGTCACCAGGTTCAAAACCGTGATCTGATAAGGTACGCCCTAAACGCATTCCCTAGGACCACCTTGTGGGCATCTATGGTAGATGCATACAAGGTCTCTAGGGATCTTTCAAAAATTAAGCTAGATGAGTTATTTTCTGAACTTGAGCTGCATGAACAGACTAACTCCAATTTGGTCGAGAAAAGTATAGCCTTTTTTGCAGGGAAAACAGGGAAAATGACCAAGAAGAAAATTCAAGTTGAACCTGAATCTACCTCAGATTCAGAAATAGAAGATCAAGAAGAAGATCAATCAGAACTGGTCCGGCTAGCTCGAAGCTACTACAAAAAGTTGAAGAACCAAACTAACACACGGAGAACAAGCCGAAGAAAGGACGGACAAGATGAACCGGCAACTGACAAACAAAAGCCCAACGTAACCTGCTACGAATGCAAGAAGAAGGGCCACTACAAGACTGAATGTCCAAGTCTAAAGGAGTCCAAAAAGAACAGAAAGAAGAAGGCACTCCAAGCAACCTGGGACGAGTCTTCCTCAGAAGAAGAAGAAGAAGCACCTCAGTCCAATCTTCTAGCCCTGACCGCTTCGGATCAAATCGAGACTGACTCAGACTCGGAACGGGACGACGGCAAGCTGACATTCTCCGAAGACGGCGAAATAAAGGTAACGGGTTTTTCAAAATCGCAATTAAATTCTCTTATTTCCTATCTATCCCGAGATTTGGCGAAAGCCAAACTCCGAATCGAGTCCCTCCGACAGGAAGTAAAACTCCTGAAAGAGGGAGCTGATTCTAATTCCTTAACTGAGAAAATTCAGGAAGAAACCCCTGATCAAGTTGAGAAACTTGAATCAGAGAATTTCTCCCTGAAAACTCAAGTCAAGGATTTAAGAACAGCTTTAGAACGATTCACTTCTGGTTCCAAGAATCTTGATATGATTCTGGGAAAACAGAAGTCTGTTCTAAACCGATCCGGACTTGGCTATAGAACCAAATCTCGGCAAAGATCTTACTTTGCTGTACTGAACCAGTCAAGACCTAAGGTTCAGGCATGGGTGCCAAAACTGTGCCTGACTAAACCAACTGGTTCAAATCAATTTTGGATCCCAAGGACAAGATTCACCTCTTGCCTAACCCATATAGAGGCTATAGTCCAGGGGGAGCCAAAATCAAAACAATTTTTATAATTAGATAGTTTTTTTAATTGATTGATTGTGTGTTTATTTAATTTCTTGCAAATTGCCATGCTTAGATTTAAGGAATTCTTAGATTTAAGGACTAAAATTACTTGAAAATTGAAAACATAGTATTGGGAGGAGGTGAGATGATAGTACGTTAGGGAAGCCAATTTGGCGGAACTAGCCGAAGCTACCGATCCAAGACCCAAGCTAGTTAGACCAGAAAATGACCTAATTTAATTTGAAAATGAAATTTCATTAAAAGGCTTTGTCAAGGAAAGGGTGGATGATCCCATAAGGCTTCGGCCAAAGAAGGCCTAGTGCCTCGCCAAGACCTGGAAGCCAATTTCTGAAATTCAAATTCAAGTTAACTTTTGTCAAATTCGAATCTAACTCAAATTTCAAATAATTATAGATTCTAAACTGTTTTTCAAAACCTCTATTTTTCAAACTTATTATCTTTTTGAAAAACACTTAATCTGTTTTCAAAATTTTTTTCAAAGTAAATATCTTTTCAAAATAAATGAAAATTCCCTTTCAAAATTAATTTTTACCTTTAAACCTGTCTCACAAAAACCTTAAGGTTAACATGTTTGAAAACCCTAGATTCAGTGAGACAGGAAAATTAAGCTCAAATTAAACCACCTTGCTTGTGCTTTCATAATCATGGTCAAACTATGATTAACCTAGTCAAACATGGTCAAACACAGTCAAACGGAGTCAAACAGTCAAACCTGGTCAAAACAGTCAAAAGTCTGGTACCTAGGGCGCCCGTAACCTGTCGGGCGCCCCTGACAACACTGAAAAGGTACCAGCTCCAGTCAAAGCAGCAAAAGCTGCATTTGACCGACTTGAGAAGGGCGCCCGTAACCTGTCGGGCGCCCCTATACGCTCCTGTCCCCCACGCTGATTAAAGCAGTCAAAAGCTGCAGTCAAACAGCCTTTGAGAAGGGCGCCCGTGACATGTCGGGCGCCCCCATCAAAACCTGTCTCCCACGCTGATTAAAGCAGTCAAAAGCTGCTGACAAACAGCTTTTGAGAAGGGCGCCCGTGACCTGTCGGGCGCCCCTACAGACCTTTTCCCTGCCCGAGGCAAAACCAACCTGTAAAGGGCGCCCGTGACCCGTCGGGCGCCCCCCCATCAACCCCTATAAAAGGGACCCGAGACTCCCTCATTTCCCACACCACATCTCACACTCCTTCTTCCCTTTGCCTCATTCTTGTGGATCAAGTGAACCTAAGCCTTCCCTTGCCTCAACCATGCCTCCAAGGTATGAAATTTAGTTGTGCAATTAATTTTTCTTAAATTACAAATTTTTTTTGCACACTCCTTCTTTATCCTTAATCACTTATTTTTTCTACACTTAGAAAACGCCGAGCAGTTCAGTCGAACCCCGGTAATGAGCCCAGTCCCGACCCTAGATTTCCTAACCTAGCACTTTGTAACAAGTTCGCACAAACCACCTACATTCCGATTAAAACAAGCTACCTTAACCGTCATTTCTTCTCCCAATCCTGTCCAGTCGCAATGTCCGCAATTAACTTCTATCAACTAGATAACCTCGTATTCTGCACACATTCGATCAACAACACCCTATGTGCAGAATTCTATAACAACATAGTTAGGCAAGACCACTTGAGCTTCGTCACTACCGTTCAAGGAATGCCCTTGAGCATCACTCCTACCCTACTGAACCGATTTTTGGGACTCCGACCATCTCAGTCCATCTTCTGTTGCTACCCTCCAAGGAACCCGCCCTTCGACGCCCCCTACTCTCATATTGACCTGAACACCTTATACAACTATTTCTTTGGGGAAGCCATGGACCCTGCAGGAGGGCAGTTCCACTCCACCCGACTCCCGATTCAGGACTACGCTCTCTACAGAGTAATTGTCCGTTGCATCCTTCCTTTGTCCACTAGGGACACAGCCACCATGAAACCCTTTCACACTTTTCTTCTCTATGCCCTTATCCACCATCTGGACATAGATATAGGCCTTCACCTCTTCCACTGTATCCTACATGCCTCTAGTGTATCCACTAAGGGGCGGATCCGCACTCCCTACTGCCACGTCATCACCTCTATCCTCCACCACCACGGCCGAAATATCGCTGACGGCGAGATTACCACGATGACCGAATTCGACGAGATAGGATTTAGAAACTTTTCTTTAGCCGGTATAGACGTCTCGGGCACCGGGGTTCTGACTTGGCGACGCCAACCAGCCGCACAGGACATTGCCGACGAGGAGGTCGAGGTCGACGTTGCCGACTTAGCAGCAGAGGTAGATCAGCCCGCTCCACCGACCTTGTACGAGAGAGTTACACGACTCGAGACGCACGTCCAGAGCTTCAGAGAAGAAGTGGAAGCGTACCATATTGAAGACCAAGAGACAAACTTAGGCTACTACAACAACATTATGAGTACCCTCACAGCCGATAGAGAAGCCTGGAATGCACAGTACCATGAGATCATGGCACGATTTGATGCATGGCAGCCGGGCCCATTTGATCCTCCTGGTCCCTCCTCTTAGATGACTTGGACATGTACCCATTTGACTACCCCTACTGAGTAGGGTTGACTTCTGTTGACTTGTACTAGACTTCTACTTGAACTATGCTAATCTTAGCTTGGCTTGTTTATTTTTTTGACTAAATTAAGTTAGGGTTATGCTTAGTAGAATAGAATCATTTGGTTTTTGGATTTTCAATTTTAAATTGAACTTAAAATGTCTTTTAAAATGTTTTTTGTTAAAAATATTACTTTAACTTTAAAAAGTTTTTTTACTTAGTTTTATTTCAAAAACTACCCCTTTCAAAACTAGGGCTTTTTCGAAAATGGACTTAGCCTAGGCTCTAACCCTAGAACTGCATGCACCTATAGATCTAGAAGCCAGCATCTCACAAGCACCTTAGGGCACTTTTTGAATGATAACCTAGAAAGGGTTGAGATGCTTAGGTCTTTGCCTTAACTCAAGATGCTTTAAGTCAGTGCATCTGCAGCAGTTGGGGCACTAAATACAAACTGAACAGCAATCAAGTTAAGTGTCAAGTTTAGACAATCTAACTTGAACAGCTCACTTAACTTGACTAACCCTAGCCAAAACTACTGTTTATAACAGTTAGTAAGTAGCTAAGTGGGTTAGACAGGTCCCTAAAGGATTAACCAGACTTAGGTCTTATTTTGATTCAGTACAGCAAATGCTCTATTTAAGTATTGCAAATTTTTTTTCTTCTTTTTTCTGCATTCTTTTTGATATATGTCAAAGGGGGAGAGTTGGAAAGGAAACAGGAAACACAATTTTTTCTTTTCCATAGTCTTTTCAAAAAGTTGAACTGAAAAATTGGTATAATTTTATTTCTAAGCTCTGAACTATTTTTTGCTTAAAATGATTTTTACTTAATGTTTCTAAGTTTGAAATTTTTCCCAAAAACTGAAAATTTTCTAAAGTCTGAAATTTTTTCAAAAATGAAAATTTTCTAAAGGTTCCCAAACTAAGAATGTTTTTTTCGAAAAACTTAGCAAAAACTGTAGAGATTTCCTAACTTATTATCAAAACATGAAATCTTCTAAGTACTTCATTCACACCACCTGTTTTTGAAAAACCTAGGGGGAGATTTCTTCTAGGGGGAGGGAATCTAACTTAGGATTTTAAATTCAGCACTTTTTTTCCTTAACTTTTTGAACTAGGTTGCCATATATCAAAAAGGGGGAGATTGTTGGTGCAGTATGCACCCAAGTCAAACCTGTGTTTTGATATTGGCAAAAAGGTTCAAAAGTTAAGGGTTAATGGTTGTCTAACGAGTTTCTTGAGTGTACAGGAAAAGCCCTAGTGAAGGAATGCTAGGCACTGGCGAAGGACTGCCAGACAGGACAAGCCCTAGCAAAGGACTGCTAGGCACTGGCGAAGGACTGCCAGACAGGACAAGCCCTAGCGAAGGAATGCTAGGCACTGGCGAAGGGCTGCCAGAAGAAAAAACCTAGCGAAGGGCTGCTAGGCACCAAGCGAAGGGAAGCTTGGTAACTCAAGACCTGGCGAAGGACTGCTGGGCAAAAGTCCAACTGGAGGATCCGGTTGGCACCAGGTAAAACTCTCCCGAGAGGAGTAGGTGAGGACGCGTTCCCCTCGAGGGAACATTAGGCGTCGGTTCGACCTAGGGCTCCATTTTGGAGATCCAAAGTCAGAACCAAGACAGCTAAGGCTGTTTTAACTAACTTATTATTTGCTGTTTTGGACTAACCCTGGATGCAGGACCGAAGGACTGTGTTTCTGCAGCTCAGAGAGCCTCAAAGGAGTGAGGCCGTAGCTGAGCAGGGCGCCCCGGATGTGTCGGGCGCCCCAGAGTCAACCCAAAGTCAGCAGAGAGGTAAACGCCCCGACAGCAGCGCAATTGGGGGCGCCCCGCGTGTGTCGGGCGCCCCGCATGTCGGGCGCCCCGCGTGTCTCGGGCGCCCACTGTGCCACGCCACTGAAGGCTGCTGCAGCTCACTCTCGCGAAGCCCTGAAGATGACGCTTTGACCGGTCAACCGGGCGCCCCGCGCGCGTCGAGCGCCCCGGTCAAAGCTGATCCCGAAGATGAAGAGATCAGCCTTGACCAGAGGGCTCGCCGGATCAAGAGCCACGTGGGGGGCGCCCCGAGCATGTCGGGCGCCCCCTGCCCTATATAAAGAGGGCCTCGACCCTATTCTTGAACAACCAATTCCTTCGACAATTCTACGCTCTTCTGCTTCCACGACACGCTCCAGAAAGCTGCCAACTCAAGCCGACGACGTCCCGCTGCTCCAGAACTTCAATCTTCACCGGACGTCGGTAACAAGAGTTGTATTTAAGTTTACGAGAATATTTTTATTATTATTTGTGTGTAAACTTTTGCGAACTTATAGAATTGCCCGCAGAAAACGGTCAACGACCGTGGGCCTTGGAGTAGGAGTCGACCCAGGCTCCGAACCAAGTAAACCGGCTGTGTTTGCGTTGTTGTGTTCTCTTTTATTTCCGCTGCGCACCCGCTCTTTTTAAATCCGAACGAATTGCGACATTCACCCCCCCCCCTCTCTCGCATTTCTCGATCCAACAGAACCTTGCATGCTTAAATGATACATATGTCCATGCATAGATTAGATAGAAAAATATGAATGCATGCGTGTAGTTGTAATGTACGAAAATTAAAGTAGCGTCGCCGAATCCTTAGGGGATTAAGAGCGGGCGTTACTGATTTAATTTCATCTTCTAGCAATTCAACATGCAAATCATCAATGTTATCATCCCTAGATACTTTCAATTGATCAATTTCTAATTGCAATGCTTTAACCTTATTCTTTGATTTCTTAAGCATACTAGTTAAACATGCAATTGCTCTATAACACTTTTCAAGCTCGGGAGAAGTTACCTCTTCATCATCCGAAGATGATGAAGCCGCGTTTGAGGAGCTTGAAGATTCATCACTGCTCTCCTCTCCAAGAGCCATGAGTGTCACTTGCCTTGTGCTCTTCTCCTCCTTCTCTTCATCGGATGAGCTTGAGGATGACTCATCCCAAGTGGCCTTCAAGGCCTTCTTCTTCTTCTTAGATTTTTCTTCTTTCCTTTTGGATTTCTCCTCCTTCTTCTTTAGTTTTGGACATTCATTCTTGAAATGCCCTTATCTACCACACTCAAAGCAAGATGCATTAGTCATATCAAGTTTGGATTCACTAGAGTTATCTCTACTCTTGAAACGTCGATTCCTTCGCATCATCCTTCGCACAAAGTTTGCCATTTCGGATGAAGAGGAACCGCTGCCATCTTCTTCGGAATAGGACTCGGATTCGGAAGAGGATGAAGATGAGGAAACCTCCTTCTCCTTCTTCTTCTCCTTCTTCTTCTTGTTGGTTCTGTCCCATGCAACTAGGGCAATCCCCTTCTCCTTGGGGCTTTTGTTAGCCATTTCATGCAATTCCATCTTACAAAATAAATCATCTAACTTTACAATAGATAGATCCTTGGATACTTTGTAGGCATCCACCATGGATGACCACAAAGCATTCCTTGGAAATGCTTTCAAGACATACCTCACAAGGTCGTTATTCTCGACCTTTTCATCAATTGAATGAAGCCCATTCAGGACTTCCTTGAACCGGCTATGAAGCTCACTTACCGATTCATTCTCCTTCATGGAGAGATTTTGAAGTTGATTGAGGAACAAGCCCTCTTTGCGATTCTAGAGTCTCGGGTGCCTTCGTGAAGCTCAATGAGTTTGTTCCACAAGTCCTTTGCACTTGTGAAAGGACCAACCTTGATGAGTTGGTCTTTGTTCATGCCACATTGTAGAGTGACAACCGCCTTCGCGTCGGCTTCACTCTTCCGAGTTTGTTCAGCAGTCCACCTCCACGACTCAAGCTCTTTGCCTTCGTCATCCTTAGGAGGGGTGAATCCCTCCTTCACCGCGAACCAAGTATGGATGTCCATCTTCAAATAGTATTCCATCTTTGATCTCCAATATTGAAAGTCAGCGCCATCAAAGAATGGAGGTCGGGTGGTGGAGAAGCCTTCTCTCAAAGCCATCTTGTTGATAACTCTTGGATGTTAAGCCGTAAACAGAGTCCCAAGCTCTGATACCACTTGTTGGAAATGGATGGCTAGAGAGGGGGGGTGAATATAGCCAATCTCTTTGACTGTAAACACTTGTGAGGTTTCTGCACTCAACTTATCAGTAGCACAGCAGAAGAAGCAAAAGAAAGGAAGCAGTGTAGTAAACAAAATAGAAATGAAAGCAAGCAAGAACAACTACCAAGGTCGCTAACAAGAGGGTTTACAAGGTTCGGGGATAACTTGCCCCTACCCCTTGGCGTGCCCTTAAGGTGGGTGATCCCTTGATCGTCGACAGATCAAGCCCCGGTGTTCACCGGATATAACGCAACCTCCTTCTCGGTGGAGAAACCTCTCCACAGCGTTTCAAACAAGGATATAAATTTAAGCTTAATGAAACACAGAGAAAAACTCTTACTCAGCACCTAGCAAGGACAAGAACACAGCGAGCTTATCCTGAGCTCCACCCAGCGACGATCTCACGCAAGGACTCCCTCCTTCGTGTCTTCTCACTGTTGGACTCCAAGCCCCTTGTTCTTTCCTCCCATCACTCACGTAAGAGTTGGTTGCTCCTCAGATCTCAATGACTTGCTCAAAGAATCAACAGCACACGCACACAGCAAGCCAAGTGTAGAGAACACAAAATCGCAGCAAGAACTTCAGCAAGCTCGAACACTTAGGATTCTCAAACTCTGCTTCAACCGAAGTCTCTTCTCGCTTTTGTTTCTCTATCAAGCATCAGATGACACCATCCCTGCAGCTCCCAGCTGCTCATCTACCAACGCCAGCTACCACTGACCTATCCCTGGACTCCCTGAGCTTCCCTCAGCCAAGCTCCAGTCTGCAGCTCGGTCGTTGCTACCTGAGATGGAAAAACGGACAAACCTGCTCCAAGGAAAGACTCCATTGACTTCTCCTTGAGTGTTTGAATCCTCCCCTGTCACCTGCAGCTTAATCAGACTGTTATAGCAGTAAATCACACAGTAAATCAAATATCAGAAGAAAACAGCAGCGAATCGGATACGATCAGACGCTCTGACCGCGTCTGACAGTACAATTTGAATTAAAGTGATCGGTCACTGGACCGATCCAGGGCTTATGGGTCGATCACCAAACCGATCCACTGCTTCGCTGGGATTCCCAGCTCTCGCGGCTATACACGCCTGATCGGTCACCCGACCGATCAGAGTGAAGCCTGATCGGTCACCAGACCGATCAGAGTGAAGCCTAATCGGTCACTCAGACCGATCAGGATAGATGAACAGTGATTTTTTAATCAGATCCTAAGTCCCTGATCGGTCACCGGACCGATCCAGGGTTTGATCCGCAAGGGAACACACTCACTATCCGCTCCCTGATCGGTCACCAGACCGATCAGGGGCAAGGCAGCAAGGAAGCAGCCTGCTCCCTGATCGGTCACCGGACCGATCAGGAGCCACACAGTAGGTCCCCAACCTCACTGTGCGCTCCCTGATCGGTCACCAGTCCGATCAGACATCGTTGGATCGGTCCCCAGACCGATCCACGAAGGAGCAGCGTGCCAATGTCCCTGATCGGTCACCAGACCGATCCAGGGAGTCAAACCCTGCCCTCCAAGCTAGGGTTTCATCCACCTTAGCCCTCCAAGCTAAGGATTTTTCCATCTAACTCTTCAAGTTGGGAATTTGCACCTAACCCTCCAAGTTAGGACTTTTCACCTAGCCCTCCAAGCTAGGACTTTTCACCCAACCCTTCCGAGTTAGAACATCATCCAACCTAGCCCTCCAAGCTAGGTACCTGACCCTCCAAGCCAGGACTTTTTCACCTAATCCTCCAAGATGGGAATTTGCACCTAACCCTCTAAGTTAGGACTTTTCATCTAGCCCTCCAAGCTAGGACTTTTCACCCACCTCTTCCGAATTAGGACTTTTCATACACCTAGCCCTCGAAGCTAGAATTTTCAACACCTAACCCTCCAGATTAGGATTTTCCAACACCTAGCCCTCCAGACTAGGATTTTCCATACCATGCCTGACCCCGATCAGGACTTAATCATAATCAAACATCATCGACCTAAACTAAAATCGGTGTCAACACCAAAACAACAATCAGGGCCAGACTGCATCAACAATCTTTGCTTCCTCCTTTCTTCTTTCTCCCATCTCCTCAAGTGTCCCATTTTCTTGAGCTCTTTCTTCCTTGGACACTTGGTGTGGTAGTGTCCTAGCTCACCACATGTGAAGCATCTAATCCTCCTCTTCTTCTCTTGGGATTCTCCATTCCTACACCTCATATTAGATTTAAAAGGAATTGAACTTGGTTTAGATTTTACCTCCATTTTACCTTTCGGGCACTTATCCTTGTAGTGCCCCTTTTTGTTGCAACCAAAGCATGTGATGTGTTCCTTTCTCTTGGCTTTGGTGGAGGTTGAGGTTTCTTCTTGCTCTTGTATGGATGAGGGTCTCTCCTCCCCCTCAATCCTTGAAGTTAATGCTTCCTCTTCTTCTCTTGAGGTGGATGCCCTCTCACTCTCTTCTTCTCCTTTACTTATGGATGTGGACACTTCTGTTTCTTTTTCATTTTCTTTGTCCACTGAATCCATTTTGTTTGGTTATTCTTCTGCTCGTGTAGGGTTTTCATGGAGCGCTACTAGCTTGCTCCACAATTCCTTAGCATCCCTATACTCACCAATCCTATCCAAAATGTCATTAGGTATTAAATTGATTAACATTTTGATTACCTTGTTATTGATTTCGGATTGATGAATTTGCTCCTCGGTCCACTTCTTCTTCATAAGAGTCCTTCCCTTTTTATCCTTGGGAGAATCGAAGCCTATTTCTACACATCCAATCTTCGATATTAGTCATTAGAAAATATGACATTTTACCTTTCCAATACGTGAAATCGTCGCGGTCGTACGAAGGTGGAATCTGGATATCCCATCCTAGTGGACCCTCTCGTTCCATTTTCCACTAGCGTGTGCTCCCTCGGCGGAAAGTCCGATCAAGAACGGTCCTTCACTCTGATACCAACTGATAGATCGACAGGTGTGCTAAAGGGGGTGAATAGAGACTTTCGAACCCCTTTTCTTCCTACACGATTAGTTGCACAGCGGAATATACAATAAAAAAAATAAACAAACACTAACCAATGCTAACACGGAAGATGTACTTGATATCCACCCCGGACGGGTGACTAATCCAAAAATCTGTCGGTGGATCAATCCCCAAATAACCTTCGGCTAGCCTTCGTCACTCCTTGTGGGTGGAGAAACCTCACCACAACACCTTTTGAAGACTTGAGCACAAAGACTACTATCTTGCCTTTAACTAAGACAAGATTCGTCAAGAATCTCAGCCACCACGAAGTCCTCTTTAAATAGGACTCGGGCTGAAACCCTCGCTACCAGTCGACTGCCCTTAGGGCAGTCGACTGGTGCCACTGAAATTCGACCATTGCACCCCAACGTTCGAATTCTCAGCCAACTCACCAGCCACCTACCAGTCGACTGGTCCCAGGGTTGAGACCTTTCTGTGAGTTCCATCAGTCGACTGCCCCCAGGCCAGTCGACTGGTCTACTCACCCACCTAAGGTTACCCTTCTTGAGTACATTCCACTACACACTCAAACCCTAGGATTTCCCGAGTACAATCACACAGCACTCGTACCCTCACGACTCGACTGACTCCTCATCCGCAGCCTCGACTATCGCCTTCACGCCCTCTTCCTCTTCGGCTCCCCTCCATCGGATGCACGCAAGCCTCCAACTTGCCTCCATGCCATCCTTCACACATGCCTCAAAGTCTGCGCCCCTCTGCTCATCCTCCCTGCTCCATCAAGGTCCCTCGGGTGTACACAAGCCTCCAGCTTGTCTCCATGCCACCCTTCACCGTACCGAGGTCGTCCAGTCAAGTCAATATGTGTACCTGTACAACCTGTACACTCAACATACACATATAAGAACACAAGGGTAAACCTAACTTAAACCCTTTGCCCAAACATCAAAACATTGGTCACTCCGGACCACAAATTACCTCAACAGGAACAGTAGGCATCGGTTCGGGCTAGGGTTTCATTTTGAAATCCAAAGTCAAAACCAAGACAGCTCCAGCTATTATGCATGAATTTATTATTAATATTATACTGTTCTTGGACTAACCCTGGTTGCAGGAGTGAAAGGGAGTAGCTGCTGCATCCCAAGCTCCTGAAAGGGTTCAGGCGCCCAAGAGACCAGGCGCCTGACAAGTAACAGGTACCTGTGTTGAGGCGTTTCCAGCGAGTGAGAGGCTGAGTTGGCAGGTTGCCACATCAGCAACTCAAGCACCCGTTAACCATCAGGCACCTCAAAGATCCCAGGCGACCAAGACCAAGGGATAATTTTTGGCCGAGTATGCGGATAAGCATGTGCTCGATTCGCTACACGTGGTAGGCGCCCAATAAGTCTTAGGCGCCCGAGAATAGGCTATATAAGGGGTTTCACCCCTTTGCTTTCCACATCAATTCAGAATACATTTATAATAGCTTTCTTGCGACTCAAGCACTCCAACACTCTCTAAATCTCTTCTGTGCTCGAGTTTCCCGTGCCACCAATGATCAAGATCGACGACACGCTACCCAAGATGCTCTACAACCTTTTGATGTCGTCGGTATATTTAATTTCGCTGTTTAATTCTGTACTCCAATTATACATTTGTAAATCATATTTCTGAGTTATAGAATTGCCCAACGAAAATGGTCAATGACCGTGAGCATTGGAGTATGAGCCATTGAAGACTCCAAACCAAGTAAAAAAGAAACTTGTTAACATTGTTTCTTTATTCTACTGTTGTATTTTCTATTTTTCCGAAAAAATTTTAGTAATCGATATCCACCCCCTCCCCCTCTATCGATTACGACGATCCCATATATGGTACTCTCCCCCTTTGACATACATAAAAAGGAAATATAAAATTTGCACCAATAATATATGAATGTGAAAGGAATTTTTGAAAATACTTAGATTTTTTAAAAAATGATTTTCAAAAATCTCCCCCTTTTTTTTGAAAAACTAAGTATATTTATTTATTTATTTATTTTTAGAAAGGGCACTAAGTACTTGACACAATCCTAGGAATCTTGTTGACCATAAGAAAATTCCTATGTGCCCTAGGGATTTTCCAATCAAAATAGAGATTTTCAACATATGGTTTGATTTTTTGAAAAATAATAGATTTCTTGGTTTGGATTCCTCCTTAATCTGACACAATCCTAGGAAACCTTCTCAACTACAAGGAAAACTTTCGTATGTGTCTTGGAGATTTTTTCAAACTCAAGATAAAGTTTTAAGAATTTTCAAAAATATTCAAAAGACAAAAGATTTTCAAGATATGTTTTGGAAAATGAGAATATTATGTTTTAAAAATAAAATGATTTTGAAAATATAATATTTTTGAAACCTCTAATGGTTCGTTTAATTTGAAACTCCCCCTAAACCTGACACAATCCTAGGAAGCTTGTTAACTATAAGTTGATTTTCCTCTGAGTCTTAGGGTTTGATTCAAATGAAAAGAAATTACAGTAAAAAAAATTTAAGAAGTATTTTGAAGTTTTTGAAAATATAGTATTTTTGAAACTTCTAATGGTTCTTTTAATTTGAACCTCCCCCTAAACCTGACACAGTCCTAAGAAACTTGTTGACTACAAGTTGATCTTCCTCTGAGTCTTAGGGTTTGATTCAAATGAAAAGAATTACAAAAAAGAATTTTGAGAAATGTTTTGAAGTAATCATAAATAAAAATACATTAATTTCTTTTGATTTGGACTCCTCCTAAACCTGACACATTCTTAGGAATTCTTATAAATCATAAAGAAAATTTCCTATGTGTCTTTAGAGTTTATCCAAATCATAAGAGTAATTAATGCATATTTTAGAAAAATATTTTTGAAAGAATATGATAATATTTGTAGAAGTATTTTTTGAAAAATATTTTGAATAAATGTTGTGTCGCAGTATAACAAGCATGGTAGCCTTATGAGTGTTGTGAGATGCTTGAATAAATGTTCTCAATTTAATTTTATAGATTGTTTGACCTTGAGTTAGATTCAAGTATAACAATTTGTAACTTAAAAGTAAATTTCAATATTTGGTTTCTAGGTCTTGGCGAGGCACAGGGGGCCTTCTTTGGCCTAAGCCTTTTAATGAAATGATACTTTCATTTTACTCTTGGAAAACTTTGGTCTAACTAGTCTAGGATGTGACGAGATAGCTTCGGCTAGTTCCACTTAGCTGGGTCGACCAAGTGGGGTACTTCTTACCTCTCCTGACTTCCCAGACCAAGCTTCCCTAATGTACTATCATCTCGCCCCACCCTGATACTATGTTAGGCAAAAATCAATCAATCTTTTTCCTATCTAACCATTCTAAGTTAAGCAAAAAATAAGCTAGCATGACGGACATGGCAGATATATAAGAAAAATAGACAGATGCATGAGCATGACAGTTATGCATGTATCAATCAAGTCAAATTATTTTAATTATATTTCTAGTCAAGTATCAAATTCTTGATTTGATACAAAATGTGTGAACCCGCGAATAAGTCAACCTATTTTGACATATTTATTATTATTAAGTTAAATATTTCAGTTGGGTAGGATTTAATTTAGTTTCATAATTGAAGGTAATTAATTTGAATTTTAGTTCGTGAATTTTGTTGAATTAAGGATTGAATTTGTTATTAAATTTTAATTGTTGATTAATTAAAATTTAAGATTTAATTAAGATTTTAAGTTGTTTAAAGTTTAAGTTGTTAAGAGTTATTTAAAATTTAAGTTGTTAAGAATTAATTAATATTTAAGTGGTTAAAATTTATGTTATTAAGAATTAATTAAAATTTAAGTTGTTAAAAAAATTTAAGTTGTTAAGAGTTATTTAAAATTTAAGTTGTCAAGAATTGATTAAAATTTAAGAATCAATTAAAATTTAAGAATTTATTAAAATTTAAGTTGTTAAGAGTTATTTAAAATTTAAGAATTAATTAAAATTTAATTTGTTAAGAATTAATTAAAATTTAAGAATTAATTAAAATTTAAGTTGTTAAGAATTAATTAAAATTTAAGTCGTTAAGAATTAATTAAGGATTAAGTTGTTAAGAATTAATTAAGAATTATGTTGTTAAGAATTTATTAAGGATTAATTTGTTAAGAATTAATTAAGGATTAATTTGTTAAAAATTAATTAAGGATTAAATCCTCTCTCCCTGCACTTAAAACAAATTATATGAAATTTAAATATTGACATAATTAAAATATACCTTTATGCACCCTTTGCTCCCCCTCAATTCCTGGCCTTCTTTGCTCCTTCAACGTTGAGTCCGATCAGAGCCACCTGCTCTGATACCAATTATGGGATCAGTGTCGTCGATAGAGGGGGTGAATATCGACTCAAACTTTTTCGTGGAATTTCGTCGTTCGGTCGATACCTTAAGTTAGATTTTTTCGATTTCTCCCAAGTTTTAATCCTAAAACCCTTAAACCAAAACCTAACTTAAGATTATTGTCAAACATTAAAATGGAGGAGATTGTTGGTGCAAAGAGCATCAGTCATGAACAGTCAACCTTTAGTGTTTCGATGTTTGACAATATATTAAGGTCTAGTCAAAATAATCAAAGGTTAAGCCAAACAAGACCTGATGTTTGGTAGGGTAAACCTAGGTTTGATAGTTTGACAAAGGGTTAGCCAAACAAGAACTGATGTTTGGCAGAGACAACATACTAAGGTCTAGTCAAAATGATCAAGGGTTAAGCTAAACAGGATCTAATGTTTGGTAGGGTAAACCGAGCTTTGATCAGTTTAACAAAGGGTTAGCCAAATAGAACCTCATATTTAGCAGAGAAAATATACGAAGGTCTAGTCAAAATGATCAAGGGTTAAACCAAACAGGACTTGATGTTTGGTAGAGTAAACCCAGGTTTGATCAGTTTTACAAAGGGTTAAGCCAAATAGGATCTGATGTTTGGCAGAGTGAATAGAACCAGGGTTGGTCGGTTTGACCAAGGGATAAGTCAAATAGAACTTGATGTTTGGTAGAGAGACTAAACTCATATCTGGTCAGATAGACCAAAGGGCTGAGCCAAACAGGATTTAATATTTGGCAGAGAGAAAGCTAGTCAAGATTAAGATGACTAGCAAAGAAGTCATTATGAAGGAACGAAATCCTAGTAAGTGAAGCTAGGTGGAAGAAATCCTGGTGAGTGAAGCTGGGTCCTAGGAGTGAAGCTAGGTGGAAGAAATCCTAGTAAGTGAAGCTAGGTGGAAGAAATCCTGGTGAGTGAAGTTGGGTCCTAGTGAGTGAAACTAGGTGGAAGAAATCCTAGTGAGTGATGCTAGGTCCTAGTGAGTGAAGCTAGGTGGATGAAGTCCTGGTGAGTGAAGTTGGGCAAGAAGTCTTGACCTGGAGGGTTGAGCATGAAGTCCTAGTTCGGGGAATTGGGCATGAAGTCCTAGTCGGGGATTGGGCAACAGAGTCTTTGCCAAGCGAGGACTATAAACAGAAGTAGAGACAGATGTAGAGACGAGTCGAGGTCAGATGTCTCGAGATTCGAGTTCTCAGAGGCTAAGCAAAAGTCCAACCAGAGGTCCCGGTTGGCAAAAGATAACTTCTCCAGGGTGAAGTAGGTGAGGACACGTTCCCCTGGAAAGGGAACAATAGGCGTCGGTTCGACCTAGGATTTCAGTTGAAATCCAATATCAGAATCAATTAATTAAGACTTAAGATTATTTGTTTTGTTGTGTGTTTTGTTGTCTTGCAGGAACCTGGAGTTGGAGGCAAGATAGGAGAGCATAACACAAAACAAATAAGAACCTGGGAAAAGGGGTTCCCAAGCACTTGAATGAAGTCAGGCCCCTGGAACCCAAGCGCCTGAAGCTTATCAGGCGCCTGAGTGATACTAGGTGCCTGAGAAGCTGATATTATCCGTATGCCGAGTTCGCTGCTACGGATCAGTTTTTGACCGCATGTGAGGCGCCTAGAGGCTTATCTGGTGCCTGATAACCTAGTATAAAAAGGGGTTTGACCCCTCACTTCAGATTATCAAGTTTTCCATCTGCTCATTCATTCTGTACAAAGCAAAAGTGCTCAAGGCGAAGCTCTGCGACCAAGGAGGCTCCAGGAGGAAGTGTGCGACGCTTCGATGTTCTAGATTGGTCTGGATCGTCGAGATTGTTTGGTTTGCTTTTTATAAGTTGTAATTATTCGTTATCTTTGTGTTTGCATTTCAAATTGTAAGACGGGTTTTCTCTGCCTCCGGAAATTTCGGAAAGGAGACCAATAGTGGACTCATGTCGAGTACATAAGCTTTGGACGTACTGACCCTGGGGGGTTGGGAACCAAGTAAATAAATCTCACATGTCTACTGCTATTTTATTTTCTTTATTTATTATTCTACTACGTACTAACATTCTGATAGAAAGATGATTGATCGAATGATGAAGTTCTGCGAAAAAGTTTGAGTCGATATTCACCCCCCCCCCCTTCTATCGATGGCACTGATCCCACACTTCTTTCTGCCAAACATCAAGTCCTATTTGGCTCAGTCCTTGGTCTATCTGACCAAATATGAGTTTAGTCACTCTGCCAAACATCAAGTCCTGTTTGGCTTATCCCTTGCTCAAACTGACCAACCCTGGGTACTATTCACTCTGCCAAACATCAGGTCATATTTGGCTAACTCTTTGTCAAACTAATCAAACCTAGATTTACCCTATCAAACATTAGGTCCTATTTGGGTTAACCCTTGATCACTTTGACCGGACCATAGTTTATTGTCAAACATCAAAACACTAGAGGTTGACTGCTCATGACTGATGCTCTTTGCACCAACATTACATATAAAAATAGTTAACCCTTCTCAAATCTCAAGTTTCCCTTTAAATAGAAGAGAGAACTGTTACCAAAACAGCTCAGCCCTGATACCAGTCGACTGCCACTAGGACCAGTCGACTAGTGCTTAACCAACGGCTAGCGAAATGGCTAGTTTTGGAATAAACCAGTCGACTAATCCTGTTGTTCAAAACTTATAGAAAGTTGAGTCAACTAGTGTCCCTACTAGTCGACTGATATTGTTACACACTCACACTCATCCTCTCTGAAGTCGCCCTTTGAAGCTCTCTTCCTTCGGCTCTAGTCCCTCGGATGCATCCAAGCCCTCGACTCATCTCGATTCCATCCTTCATGTATGCCTTGAAGTCTGCTTCCCTCTGCTTCACTCCGTTGCTCCTTATCCAGCGGTCCCTCAGATGCATCATCCTTCACCGACTGGAGAACCCGAGCACCAGGATGAGATTTCCCTTATGTGTGTTCCACCATGTTCTGCATGACTCAAACACAAATCAACCCAGTATAAAATCCTAACTTAATTATATTGACACACATATCAAAATCCATGATCGTGTCGATCAATCTTGGGTCGATTGCACAAACAGGTTTGGCTGGCTAGGGTTGACAAAATTGGTCTTTATTAAAGACCAATTAGTAGTCTAAGTACTCAGAGTTCTTGTTTGAGTTTGTGGCAAGGTTTCTCCAACTACAAGAAACTACACGAGCTAGCCAGAGGTTTTTTAGGTAATCATCCACCGACAGATCGGGATCGTCCACCTTACGGATAGCCGTGGAGTAGGAACTTATCTCCAAACCATGTTAATCGGTTTATGTCTTCTAGTTGTTAGTTTTAGTTTATATTATTCCACTTGAACAACTAACACATGTAGTAAGAGAATCGAGGATTTGGGGGCAACGTCTATTCACCCCCCCCTCTCTTGTCGGCCTACGATCCCATATAATTGGTATCAGAGCAAAGGTTCTCTCATCTACACTCTAACCGCTGGGAGAGCAAAGTGCTAGAGGAAGATGGAACTTGAAGAAATATTACGGGACGACATCACCATTCCAACTCCATATGATAGCGAAAATTTTGACTATTAGAGGTTTCGGGTGAAGACATAGTTCGACATGGATTGGGACATGATGATAGTCATTAAAAAATCATTCGAAACCCCAAGAGACAAGCATGGAAGAAGCTCCGACCAAGATATTAGATCAAGGAGCAATAATCACAATCAAAGGCAAACAATAAGGTAATATCAATTTTAATTATATTTTGCCTAATGATATGATAAGTGGTGTAAGTGAATACAAGAATGCTCATGAGCTATGGAGTAAGATGATAGCTCTTCATGAAAATTCTACACAAGCACAAGAAGCGAAGGAGCCTAAGGAGATGGGCATAATGGTCCAAGAGGAGAAGAATGACCAATCGGATGAGGAGATGAGCTCAGCATCCTAGGAGGAGAAAGAAGAAGAAACACCATTCACCTCCTCAAGTGAAGTGGCACAAGAATTTGAGGATCATCCACCTCATCAAAGGTTGAAGAAGAAGTTGTTGGTGCAATCGACCCAAGGTTGATCGGGTAGATCATGGGTTTTGATATGTATGCCAATATGATTAAGTTAGATTTTCATGTTGATTTGATATGTGTGCTTGAGTCATGCAGGACTTGATGAATCACACATGGAATAACGGAGTGAAGCATTCGAGGGATGAGAACCAAGGAAGAGAACTTCAAGGGCGAGCCAAGGAAGTAGACTTCAAAGGCATACGCGAATGATGGCATGGAGGCAAGCCACGGGCTTGTGTACGCATCCGAGGGATGAGAGCCGAAGGAAGAGAACTTCAAGGGGCAAGCCAAGGAAGTGGACTTCAAGTATTGTAACGCCCGCTTTTTTTTTCTTTTTATAAAGCGGCGTTACGTTAACCTACTTAGGGCATGTAGACATCATAATGCAGCGGAAACCTTTAACTTACTCCTACATGCACTTACTACCATTTCTAACATCATAACATGGGAACTTAGCATATTAAATTTACACTTAGCATCATATCATGTCATACTTAGCATCATGTCATACTTAGCATCATGTCATTCTTAGCATCATGTCATACTTAGCTTCATGTCATAGAGTCATATTCAAGTTCCTAATAGTAAAGGTAAAGTTCTATCATAAGACAAGCAACATATTGCTCCTTGGCCAAGCCACTATCACATACATTCTTTGATACCCTCCTGCTGCTTCCTTACTGTCCCCTTGCGTGATCTGCGGTATAAGAAAATAAGACTATAAGCACACAGGCTTAGTAAGACTCTTTCATACTCACTAAAACCATTCATCACTTAATCATGAGCATCTTAAACATTAACATACTTAGTGCTTTACTCAGCACATAAGTCTTTATGAGCACTTAGCATACCTTTGACATGACTTGATCATAACTTAGTCACTTTCATAGCATGCATATACATAAGCATAAAAACATTCGTGACTTGGCATAATACTTGGCATAGACATAAACATCATAAGCATCCATAGCATGGCATAATTCTTGGCATAGACATAAACATAATAACATAACCTCATAAACATTCCTAACGTGAACCTAAATAAAATCATGGCATCCGAACTTAGCATAACCACAATTAAATCATGGCAACATAAACTAGCATGAACATAAATAAAATCATAGCATTCTATCCTGGTATAAACATAATTAAATCATGGCATCATTAGCATGGACATAAATAAAATCATAGCATTCTATCCTGGTATAAACATAATTAAATCATGGTATCATAATTAACATGAGCATAAATAAAATCATGGCATTCTAACCTAGCATAAACATAATTAAATCATGGCATCCTAAACTATCATGAACATAAATAAACTCATGGCATTCTAATTAACATAAACATAATTAAATCATGGCATCCTAAACTATCATGAATATAAATAAACTCATGGCATTCTAATTAACATAAACATAATTAAATCATGGTATCCTAAACTAGCATGAACATAAATAAAATCATGGCATTCTAACTAGCATAAAATCATGGCATTCTAACTTAGCATAAACATAAATAAATCATGGCATCATAAATTAACATGAATATACTTTGCATAAACATACTTTTCATAACATAATGCATAACATGAATGGATGCATGTGGCAATTGTGCATATATATATAAGGATGCTTAATCATTAAAAACATGCTTTTAAATACTTTAACATAATCATAACATTCATTGGGCCCTGGCTTGTACCACATTCATTCATCATATGCGCGCATCCCTAAGTAAATACGAGGTAGCTAATCTCGACCTACTAGGGTAAGGACAGCTTCATCGGTAGTCCCGAACCGTAAGGACAGCTTCATCGGTAGTCCCGAACCGTGGACAGTTTCATCGGTAGTCTAGAACCGTGGACCTTACTTAGGTCCGGTACAAGCCCATAAAATAAAATAAAATACTTTTACATGCTTTCTCATTCATCATCATTCATTCATCATACTTGTCATTCATCATCATTCATTCATCATACTTGTCATTCATCATCATTCATTCATCATACTTGTCATTCATCATCATTCATTCATCATACTTAACATCATCGTTATGCCTTAAAGGCATGTACTTTAACTTCATTCATATGGCATACATACATCTTATTCATAAGTCATGGCATACATACTTATCATTCATAAGACATGGCATACATGCATATTATTCATAAAACATGGCATATCATTCATAAGACATGGCATACATACATATCATTCATAAATCATGGCACATGTCTAAACATCTATGACTTAACATATAATTCATGACATACAAACTAAGGGTTTAGTTAACATAGAACATCTTCCATCTTACTTAAATATATATCTTGGTAACTCATACTCAAGCATCTTGGTAGATTTAACCCAACCCTAGCCCTAGGTTATGCCCTTGGCCGAAAATCCCCAAGGAACCCTAGGTCCATGAACCTTCACATAACTTCCCAAACAACATCTCATACACATATACTAGGCCATAGGAACCTTTGATCCCATACTTAAGGCCCACCCTAATCCTTTAGCCCTAATCTTACTCTTGGCTGAAACTTCAAGGTCATGGGGGTATGGAAAAATTTCATTAAATCCCCAAATCAATTACTTAAACACCAACCATACCTTACCATAGGGCCATTGGGACCCTTACTTGAAATAAGTCCTAACATTCCACCCCCTTAGGGTACTTGGCCGAAACCTATAGGGTCTCTAGGACATGTGAAACATTCACATAAACACCCTCCATCTCCCTTATATCATGACAATACATGAACAAACACTTGAGGTTTTAAACCCAACCCTACACAAGGGTTCTTGTTGTTGGCCGAAACCCTAGGGTATCCTAGGGTACTCCAAAAATTCCCAAAAATTATTCTTAATCTCTAAACATCATCATGGAACATTAAATAACATTATAAAGATTTTTAGCATCATTATGGACCCTAAAACATTGTGGCCGAAACCCATAGGGTCTCTAGGTGTTGATTTTGTTCCTTTCATGTTGGCCGAAACCCTAGGGTGTCCTAGGGTACTCCAAAAATTCCCAAAAATTATTCTTAATCTCTAAACATCATCAGGGAACATTAAATAATATTATAAAGATTTTTAGCATCATTATGGACCCTAAAACATTGTGGCCGAAACCCATAGGGTCTCTAGGTGTTGATTTTGTTCCTTTCATGTTGGCCGAAACCCTAGGGTGTCCTAGGGTACTCCAAAAATTCCCAAAAATTATACTTAACCTCTACACATCATAAGGGAACATTAATAACATTATAAGTATTTTTATCATCATTATGGACCCTAAAACATTGTGGCCGAAACCCATAGGGTCTCTAGGTGTTGATTTTGTTCCTTTCATGTTGGCCGAACCCCTAGGGTGTCCTAGGGTACTCCAAAAATTCCCAAAAATTATACTTAACCTCTACACATCATAAGGGAACATTAAATAACATTATCAAGATTTTTGACATAATTATAGACCTTTAAATCATGGTGGCCGAAACCCACAAGCCTAAGGTTCTTGGTTTTCTTTTCTTTCAACATCAAATCCAAAAACTAACCAATATATCATGCTAAAAATCATGGAAATCATAAGGAACTATTATACCACAGGTGAGGGAGTCTTACTTTGGGTTTCTTGATTTTTCGAACCTTGGAAGAGAAGAAAATGGTAAGATCTTTGGACCCTTGAACACCCTTGTCCTTGTATCCTTGGAAAACTCTTAGATCTTGGAGATAAGACCCTCTTGTGAAGCTTTTCCAAGGAGAAACCCTTCCTTGGGTATTCGGCTAGGATGAGGGGAGGAAGAGGAAGAAATTTCCAAGTGATGGAAGGAAGAGGTAACTCCCAAAACCCCCCTCTTTATAGCCCATTAAGGAGGTAAATGAAGAGTCTCTCCATGACCCTTCATCTTCTTCTATGCCTTAACCAATATCCACTTCATTCCCTCCTAACAATACCTTGCTAGGTGAGTTGGTTAGTGCATACATGGTTGTACAAGTGGTCCAAGGTTCAATCCTTAGTAGATGCACAATTTTTCCCACTTATTCTATTTTATTTTTCTTTTTATTTCCCCAAAATTCTGAAAATCCTCTAAAAATTTCCCCATAATTATTTTAATATTTCCTATTAAAATCCTTTATATTTATATTAATTTTTACCTAAAATCTACCAATAATTTTGGTACTAAAAAGCCCATATAAGGCCCATTAGTGCCCTTTTTCCCAATTTAAATGAGAAAACATGGATTTTCTAGGCCAAAGTTCGCATTAATATTTCTGGGTTCCTCGGAAAATTATCTAAACATGCTTAATATTTTAAGGAAATATTAAGAGAATTTTTCGGGTCGTTACAAGTATACGCGAAGGGTGAACTCTGGTGAGGTTAAGAGTGCATTTGTAAGTAGAGCAGTTGACTGGCAAGGGAACCAGTCGACTGATACTACTGAGGGTGCATTGTAATAGTCGACTGGTATGGGCACCAGTCGACTCATCTTTCTCTGAGTTTCGAACAATCTAAAGCAGTCCCTGGTGTGTTCGAAAAAGAGCCGTTGGCTGAGGGATCAGTCGACTGACCTTGGGGCAGTCGACTGATGTCGAGTTGAGCTGTTTGAATAACAGCTCTCTCCTCTATTTAATAGGAGGCTTTGGGGCATGAATAGGTTACGGTTCTTGATTTCTAAATCCTATTCTAAGTGACGAAAGCCTATTTTCTTCCTCATATTCTAAATCTCATCATGTAAAAGAGGAAGAGAGCATCTTGTGAAGGTTTCTCCACCTTCAAGGAGAAGATCATAGTGAAGATTGCTTTTGTGTTGTGGATCCTTGGATTAGTCGCCTCTTGGAGGTGGATACCAAGTAAATCAAGGGAGTTAGCATTACTTTCTTTTGTTAATTGATTTTGTTTATTATTGTTCTGTGCTTTAGCTAACATTCTTGTAGACAAAATCACAGAAAAGTTATTCACCCCCCCTTCTCTAGCCTAACGCCAAGGTCCTAACAAGTGGTATCAGAGCAAGGTTCGTTTTGGGAGAACTCACCGTTAGCCGGAATATCAAGATGGTGTTTCAAGAGGGTTATAGCACCGCACGACCTCCATTCTTCGATGGCAACGACTTTGCATATTGGAAAGGTAGAAAGGAATACTACTTAATGAATGATATTGAAAATTGGATTAGTGTTGTAGATGGCTTTGAGATGCCAAAGGATGAGAGGGGAGAACCTCTTCCTACGTACCAAGAATTGGTCAAAAGTGATTATGAATAAGGCGCAAGCAAATGCAAAGGCCACAACAACCCTACAATGTGGCCTTTCAAAGGAGTAATTGTACAAAGTCGGACCATTCAAGTCCGCCAAAGTGCCTTGGGAATATCTTATTGAGTCAAATGAGGGATCAAATGAATCAAGAAGAGCCAAGAAGGATCTCTTGGTAGCTCAACTTCAATCCCTTACCATGAAGACAAATGAAACCGTGAGTCAATTACACGGTAGATTTAAAGAAATCGTTAATGAGCTTCATGTGATAGGTGAGAAAATTGAGAATAGGGATCTAGTAAGGTATGTACTTCAATCTTTTCCTAGAACCACTTTATGAGCCTCAATGGTTGATGCTTATAAAGTCTCTAGGGATCTCTCTTTAGTAAAGCTTGATGATTTATTTTGTGAATTTGAACTTCATGAACAAGCTAATGTGTCTACCAAAGAAAAGAGTATAGCTCTTATTATAGAAAAAGAGAGGAAGAAGAAGAAGGCCAAGAAGAAGGTCTATTCCTCATCATCCGATTCGGAAGAATCAAGCGCCTCAATCGATAGCGATCAAGAGACGTATATGATAAAAAAGATGAGGAAAGCATTTAAAAGTTTTTCTTCTAACAAATCTCATGATAGGAAAAATTCAAGAAACAAGAGTAGGATAAGAAAAGTCATATGCTATAATTGCCATGAAGAAGGACACATAAGGGATGATTGTGCACTCTTGAAGAAGAAGGAAGAAAAGAAGAAGGAGGAAAAGAAGAAGGATGAAAAGAAGAAAACAAAAGAAAAAGGCAAGAAGGTTAAAAACCTAAAGGCGACATGGGATGATCCTTCATCATCAGAAGAAGAAGAACATCACGTGTCCCATTTTGCGCTAATGGGAATTGACAACATAGTATCCACATCATCCGAAGATGAGAAGAGCTCAAGTGAAGATGAAGAAGGGAGCTCAAGTGAAGGGAGAGGTTAATCTTCGGATTTAGACATCTCGGTAAGTGAGGTATACAAACTACCCACTACTACACTTGTGAAAATTATCTCTAACACTAATGATGATTTGTTTAATGCTAGAAAGAAAATTAAGTGTTTGAAAAATGAGATTTGCATGTTCAAAGAGAAAGTAGAATCAATGACAATTAAGGACAATATGCATGATTTTTCTTCTAGCTCAAATGACTCATCTTTAGAAGAAGAAAATAAAGAATTAAGGGAAAAGGTAGATAGTCTTACCAAAGCCCTTAGAAAATTTGAAATTGGCTCAAAACCTCTAGATATGATCATTGAGAGACAAAGGGCAAGTTTCAAGAAAGAAGGGTTAGGGTTTGGAAAATCTAGTAATAGAAAAACCTATCATTGTCTACTTGCTAGAGGACAAGCAAAGACCAAGACCCTAAGTAAGAAATGGATCTCTAAGGAGTACTTGGTTAACCCAATTAGGAAATATTTTTATTGGGTACCAAACTCAATCCTCAAGGATTAGAGGACTTTGGGTAAAGTCAACCATGGTATTAGAATTTCAAATTTTTAAAATTTGGTTGACTTGAGACATTAAGGGGGAGTTTGTAGCCCATTGTAGAAATTCATGATAAATTGGGCTAAATAAGGTTTACCTTAAAAACATCTCATATTACTTTGCTTTATGATTGTATTCATGCATATGAGATGTTAGGATGATATAAATAACTCACTTATACTAGTGGTATTTTGTTGAATTATTGGATGTATCACATTAGTAATAATAGACCAACTAAGGGGAAAGTAAATGTTTAATTAATGGACATCTTGCCCATAGATCATAGTTGGACATTTCAAATGATTTGAAAATATTTTTGTGTTTCATTTGCTATGGCATAAGTTTGCAAAACACATGGTTTCAAAACTAGAATGGAAGGTTGATACAAAATGGAGTGTTTTTCAAAGAATATGAGTTTTGGTCAAAAAGTCAAACATATTTAGATTTTTCATGAAAATATATTTTTTCTGTTAGAATACATCATAAGAAATATGTTTGCAAAGTTTTATAATTTTTCGAATTTTCTGGAATTATTCATGCATTTCTGAATTTCGACTCAAAGGCTGAAATTTTCAAACTGATATGTATCAGTCGACTGGCCCAGGGGCAGGCGACTGATGTTTCTGTAAATTGGCTATTCGAAGCCACCAGTTGACTGATAACTGAATCAGTCGACTGGAATAGGTAGTTTTTGATTTCTGGGCTCTTTCAGAATATGAAACTTGTCCTAAATTGATACCAATAGGTAATATTGCTTGGAGCAATCTTTTTGATGGTGTCAAAGGGAGAAAATTGAAAGGTTTAAGTTAGATTTTAACTTAACTCTTTATGTTTGTGAAAAAAATTGAAAATCTTGTGATAAGGCATAGGTTAAGGGAGAAGATACATGTTTATGCTTCTTAGTATACTATGCTTTTAATTTTCAATTGTTATGTTAGTACATAACTTAAGCATATTGTCACACATCAAAAAGGGGGAGATTGTTGGTGTAATCGACCCAAGGTTGATCGGGTAGATCATGGGTTTTGATGTGT
>JAGFNQ010000508.1:51122-87597 GCA_024364735.1 Boesenbergia rotunda
ACTGGCTTCGAAACCTGAGGATAGTCCTCAAGGCAGAGAAGCTTGCTTATGTCCTTGAAGATCAACTTCCCAACCGTCCTCCTGAAAATGCAACTCCAGACCAGTTTCCTGAGTTGCTCAACCTGCTGAAGACTGTAGAGCCTTCTGAAGCAGGATCAAAAGACGGTACTGTTAGTTGGTTCCTCGAAGAAAGGTTCTAAGAGGAAGGCCAAAGAACAGAATAAGGGAAAGAAGAAAAAGGCCAAAAAGACTGAAAAACCAAAAGGCACTTGCCATCATTGTGGCAAGGAGGGTCACTGGCGAAGAAACTGCAAGGTTTATCTTGAGTCCTTGAAGAAGAAGGCATCCGATGCCCCATCCTCTTCAGGTATCTTCGTTATTGAATGTCACTCTATTTCCTCAAATACCTGGGTACTTGATACTGGGTGTAGCTCACATATATGTAATGACATACAGGGGCTAAGGAATAGAAGAAGACTCGTCAAAGGAGAAGCGAATTTGCGAGTTGGAAATGGAGCAAAGATTGCTGCTGTTGCCATCGGAACATATTTGCTAAAGCTCCCACTGGACGTGTCTTAGAATTGGATAATTGTTATTTGTTCCTTCGTTAATAAAGAACATTGTATCTATTCATGTTTGAATGAAAAGGGTTATCATTTAACTTTTAGTAACAATTGTTGTTACATAACTTTAAATGACGTTCTTTATGGGAATGGAACTTTGTGCAATGGTATCTACACGTTAGATTTATCCGGTGACATTTTCAATATCGAAGTTAGCAACAAACGTGCTCGAATAGACAATCGAATAGACTCCTACACGTGGCATTGTCGTCTTGGCCATATAAGTAAGAAACGCATGACCAAATTACACCGATGTGGAATTTTTGAATCATTGAACCCGGTTCATTTGATACATGCGAATCATGCTTAAAAGGCAAGATGGTCAAATTACCCTTTTCTGGAAAAGGTAATCCAGTGGGAGAATTGCTTGGTCTAATACATACTGATGTATGTGGACCAATGTCAACTCTTGCACAAGGAGGCTATAGCTACTTCATCACCTTTATCGATGATCACTCACGATTCGGGTACGTGTTCTTGATGAAACACAAATCTGAAGCTTTTGAGAAATTCAAAGAGTTCAGAAATGAATTAGAGAAACAACTTGGCAAAAGTATTAAGATACTTCGATCCGATCGGGGTGGTGAATACTTAAGTCAAGAGTTTTAAGATTATCTTAGGGACAATGGGATATTGTCCCAATGGACTCCGCCGTATACACCACAGCATAATGGTGTATCTGAGAGGCGCAACCGAACCTTGATGGACATGGTTAGGTCGATGATGAATCATGCAACTCTTCCAAAATCCTTTTGGGGCTATACACTTAAGACAACTGTTTACTTGCTAAACAGAGTCCCGACCAAGGTAGTCTCTACTACTCCATATAAGACATGGAATAGTAAGAAACCTCACTTAACTCACCTTAAGATATAGGGTTGTCCTGCTTATGTGAAGCGGACTATATCAGACAAATTAGATGCTAAGTCTGATAAATGTCTATTTGTTGGATACCCTAAGGAAACGAAGGGTTACCAATTCTATCATCCCTTGGAACAAAAGGTGTTTGTTTCAAGGCATGCTGTATTTCTAGAAAAAGAATTTCTTTTACAAGAAAACAGTGGGAGTGGCATTGAACTTGATGAAGTTCAAGAAACTCCAATAGACATTACAGAGACACTTAGTCTAGACCCACAACCAATAACTCATAATGATGAGCTATCAGTTGAACCTAAAACAACACCACCTCTTCGTAGATCTAATAGGACACGCAATATTCCAGAGAGATACGGATTTCTCATAAGCGAATCGAATGACGTGTTACTCATAAGCGATGACGAACCTATCAGTTATGAAGATGTTCTGAAATATTCAGAAAGGGACAAATGGCTTGAAGCCATGAAGTCGGAAATGGATTCCATGTACGAAAATCAAGTATGGGACTTGGTTAACCCACCTGAAGGGATTAAGCCCATAGGGTGCAAGTGGGTTTTCAAGAAGAAAACTGACATGGAAGGTAATGTTGTTACCTTTAAGGCTAGATTAGTGGCAAAAGGATATCGTCAGAAACAAGGAATTGATTATGACGAAACCTATTCGCCAGTAGCTATGCTTAAATCCATTCGGATGCTCCTAGCCATAGCAGCTCATTTTGATTATGAGATATAGCAAATGGATGTGAAAACAGCTTTCCTTAATGGAAACCTGCTTGAGGATGTATACATGATACAACCTGAAGGTTTCACATCGGTTGATAAAGCCAAAGTATGCAAGCTTCGACGATCCATATATGGACTGAAGCAAGCATCTAGGAGCTGGAACATCCATTTTGATGAGACAATCAAAGAGTTTGATTTCTCACAAAATCCTGACGAACCTTGTGTGTACAAGAAGGTTAGTGGGAGTGCAGTCGTATTCCTAGTATTATATGTTGATGACATATTACTTATAAGAAACGATATATCAGTTTTACAGACAGTTAAAATTTGGTTGTCCAAAACTTTCTCCATGAAAGACCTGGGAGAAGCAACCTATATCCTTGGGATTAGAATCTATAGAGATAGATCAAAACGGTTGCTTGGTCTTTCGCAGTCTACATATATAGACCGAGTGCTAAAAAGGTTTAGCATGTCGGAATCCAAGAAAGGTTACCTTCCTATCAGGCATGGGATCAACCTTTCAAAGTCTATGTGTCCACGCACAGAAGATGAGAGGATTTGCATGAATAAGATTCCTTATGCATCCGCGATAGGATCTATCATGTATGCTATGTTATGTACAAGGCCCGATGTATCGTATGCTTTGAGCGTCACAAGCAGATACCAGTCGGATCCAGGAATGGATCATTGGGCGGCTGTCAAGACAATCCTTAAGTACTTAAGAAGAACTAAGGATGTGTTCCTAATATATGGAGAAGGAGATATGGTAATACGTGGGTATACAGATGCCAGTTTCTAGACAGATAAGGATGACTCCAAATCTCAGTCTAGATACATATTTACTTTAAATGGAGGCGCAGTAAGTTGGAAAAGTTCCAAACAAGACACTGTAGCGGATTCTACCATGGAAGCGGAATATATCGCAGCTTCGGAAGCAGTAAAGGAAGCAGTCTGGATCAAGAAGTTTGTCTCCGAACTTGGCGTGGTTCCAACCATTGATGAAGCAGTGTCGGTTTACTGCGACAACAATGGAGCTATTGCATAAGCAAAAGAACCAAGGTCTCATCAGCGATCCAAACACGTGCTTCGGCCGTATCATCTGATCAGAGAGATTATAAGTAGGAATGATATACAAATTGAGAAAATTCCCACTGAAAGGAATTTAGCGGATCCTTTAACTAAGGCCTTGCCTAAGAGCAAGTTTGAGGGTCATGTTAGAGCCTGTGGTATTGGATACCGTAGCGATTGGCATTAGGCCAAGTGGGAGTTTGTTAGTGATATGACAGAAGTGTCCTAAGGCAATCGCCTTATGATTGTAAATATTTATTTTAATAAATGAAAATTCACTATTTGAGTATACATGTTTGTGTATTTGATTGGGATCTTAAACTCATCTAATGAATGTCCGCAATACAATTCACAGCATAAGAGAATTTGTGATGAGATCACGACTAGTGATTATCTCTACATGTGCAATTGTGAAGTATTGAAAATATCCCTAGTCGATGAATTGATAAAAATGGACACTATCAATTCTGTTGAGACTAGCATGGGTTATTCTCTAATCAGCTGATTCTCACTGGCTGGTGACATTGGGATGTCCGGAGATATACATGGATGCTAGTTAAGGGAACTAGTTCATTGGAGTGACTAGCTGTAAAACTTCATATGGTAATCTATATAGATATGTCAGTGAAGTTCTTACTGCAGCTTAAGTGCGATGTTCCTTTGACTTGCGGTGTTCAAGTTATCTTGGTCATGGAGACTTATACTTTAACATCTTAAGCAAGCATCTCCAAGGAGGTGTGGACCCAGGATGATTGGGTATAAGCCGAAGTGCCCGAAGATGTTTGAACAGCCTACAAAGGATTCACCACTCCTTGCGAGGAGAAGTATACCCAGGCCTATCGTCGGATTGTTACTCAAAGCCTCTGGCCAGAGCATGTCATGTTTAGAGTATGAGTCTCTTAAATACATGAGAGTAATTAAAAATCCAAAGGACGAGAAAGACACTACTTGGACTAGGTGTGACGTAGTCAGCCTAGTGGGGACTGACACACACAGACCATGTCCTGAACCAAGTGGGTATAAGATGGTGAAGGGAATGGGGCATGATTCATTAGAGCTGCTGAAGGGTTTCAGAAATACTTCTGAGGTCAACCGTTGATCTTTCGATTAATTGGGGGTCATGATGTACTACTAGGTGCCACTCATGATCGTTCTATAATTAGTTGATTATAGACGGCCAACATAAATCGAAAGCCTATTTAGTCACACGCACTACGAGTAATCCGAGGGATTTAAAACGAGTTGAAAATTGGATGTTCCGATCAAGAGAAATAAGTCGAATCTGAGTTAATCAGAGGCGCAACGGAAGCTAAAAATGGCTAAGTCTTTTGAAGGCTTATTGGGCGAATTAAATGAGTTTAATTCGCGATGGGTTCGGCTCGGTTTGGCCGGCCAAAGAGGGTGCCCACCCTCTTTGGTTTGGCCGGCCACCACTTGGGGAGAAAACCAATTTATTTGGTTTAATTAATAAAATAAATCTAGCGCGATTTGTTTTATAAATTATGGATAAATAAATTTGTATAAAGAAATTTATATAAAGAAATTTATAGAAATTTATTCTTTTTTATGGAAATTAAAATGATCCATGGAATGGTTTATTTTAATTTTATAAAATCAATTATGAATTGATTTTTCCATAATAAAGAAGATTTATAAATTTCTTGTAAAATTTATTCCATAATAAAAGGAGAGATGTGTTTGTTTTATTATAAAGTTAGTTATAATAAAACTTGGCTTAAACGGAATAATTCATAAAGAAAATTTATAGGATAAATTTCTTATGAAAAATTCCGTTAAAGGGGAGACTTGGCAAGGGAGAGGCTACTATAAAGGAACCAAAGGCAAGCCTTGAATTTCTAATTGAATTATCAAGAGATTAATTCTCTCCCTCTCTCTCTTAATCTCTCCCTCTCCTTCTCCTTTCCTCCTAGGGCCGGCGCCCTCCTCTACTTGCTAGGGCCGGTGCACATCCACCCTAGGGCCGGCGCACCACCCTCCCTTGAGGTTGTCGTGAGTCATCATCACCAAGGAGAAGCCAACCAAGAAGAAGAAGAAGCGGATCGCAACTCCTTTCTTCCCGGAATTTAGATTCCGTTTCTTGGTGGTTAGTTTCCTTTCTTCTCTCTTGATCTTCTAGTTGTGCCTTTAGAGAATCTAGTAGTTCTCGTCGGCACAAAACTCGTGACTTTGCGAAGTCATCCCGAAGAGAACTTGGCGTGGACGCGAATAGAGGCGGAGCTTCCAAGGGACGCTACGGTTGGATCTCGTCCCTTACTTCGAGTTACGCGAGGTACTAAGTAAATTAGTTTACTTTTCCGCAAAGTTTTAATTTATGATCATGTCCACACATCATAAGGTTGCATGCTAGATACGTGGTTAAAGTAATTTGAGAAATTATTTTATGCTAATTCTTCCGCTGCACGTAAAAATTTAAAATTTTACGAACCCGTATCCTTGTCAACATGCACCCGGTCCCAACAAAACTATTTAAATGTTTCAATAGAACATTGACCTAAAGTCCTAGTTTTGACCTCCTCTTGATGTATCTGCCCATATCAAACCACAATGCATTCCTAGCATTGGTTTATATGGCATCTATACATCAAAAACTAATTTTTCATGCAATATGACTCCAATGTCATATTTTCATGCATGCCACTCAATTCCAATGTGTCAAATCCCTAGGATTGATACTCAAATCTGTCTCGAAATCCTTTGGCACACTCCATGGTCCATCTAGACTTCCAGGAGAAATCCTCCCGAGATCCATTGACCATAGGACCCACCATGGCTCCTAGAGCTCCCCCTTGATCTCTTAGCCTTAGTCACCTCCCTAGGTGACTTATCTATAATCACAAGGATACACCGGTGTACCTCCAATGATTCTTGGCCTACAAACCTAACCTTCTTAACTTTGGATACCTTATTTTTAGTTATGATTTTCTTTCCTTTAACCTTGGACATCTTGTCCCTGGTCAAGGTCATTTTACCCTTAAATGGTTTTCCTTTGCCATTCTTGGGCTTCCCCTTGCCAAAGTCATATAGCACCCTTGCATATGACTTCTCTATAGTATTGGAGAACTTAGATCGGTATCCTAGACCCGATCTATCATTGTTGAGTTTTTGGCCACACAACACCATACCTAAACCCTTAGATCCAATAGTGAATCTATCTAGGACTTTCTCTAATGTATCAAGCTTTACCCTCAAAGTTTGATTTCCCCTATCTAGGTTCCTAAACCTAGAATCAACATGTCCATCTTGGACATTCCTAGACCTACCCATTTGTCTAGGCATATGTCTCCCTTTCTTGGGATTAATGTCTTGGTCCTTAGGTCTAAAGGTTCTAGGTTTATCATGATGCATGAATTGCCTAGGATTTTGATATGTAACATTAATCCTATTTCTATCATGATATCTAAACCCAAAATTATGCATGGGAAAATGATTAACATTATTTCTAACATGCATAGAAGAGTTTAAATTTGAATTACATTTCAAATGAAAGTTAGGGATTACCTCCCTTACCCTTGTAGCTCCGCCTTGATGTGAGCTCCTCTTCTTCTCCTTCTTCTCCCACTTCCTCAAATACTTCAACTTCTTGAATTCTCCTTTCCTTGAGCATTTGGTGTGGTAATATCCTATCTCACCACATGTGAAGCACCTAATGTGCTTCTTCTCCTTCTTTTTCCTACAACCCATGTTTGATTTTAAAGAACTTGACTTGGGTTTAGGGTTTACCTCTTTTTTCTTACCCAATGGATACTTGTCCTTGTAGTGTCCCTTCTCATTACACCCAAAGAAAAAAATGTGGTCATTTGACTTTACTTTGGTGGAGGTGGAAGCTTCTTCTTGCTCCGATGTTGAGGGTGGCCTCTCCTCCCCTTAATCCTTGAATTGGAGACTTCTTTATCACCCTTTGATGAAGTGGATGGTTCTTCATCTTCTTTCTTCTCCTCCTCAGATTTGAGCTTCTCTCCTTATCCGATTAGTCCTTCTCTTCTTCTAGAACCATCAAGCCCATTTCCTTGGGTTCTTCTACTTCTTGTGCTTGTGTAGGGTTTTGATGAAGAGCTATCATCTTGCTCTATAGCTCATGAGCATTTTTGTATTTACCTACACCACTAATTATATCATTAACCAAAATATTAAGTAATATTGAGATTACTTTCTAATTTGCCTTTGATTGTGTTTGTTGCTTCTTAGTCTAATAGCGTGGTCGGAGATTTTTCCCGTGCTTATCTTTCGGGACTTCAAATGGTTCTTCAATGGCGATTATTAAATCCCAATCCATGTTGAACCAAACCTTTGTCCGCATCCTTTAATAATCAAAACTCTCACGATCGTAGAGAGGTGGAACATTGATAACGTCTCCTAATCTTTCTTCAACCGTCATTTCCTCTAACTCTTTGCTCTCCCGGCGGTTAGTCCGTAGACGAGCAATCCCGGCTCTAATACTACTTGTTGGAGATCGGTGCAAGGTATAAAGTGTATCATCCGTAATCCAATACACACAGTAATATAGAATAGTAAAGTAGCAAACCTAATCATATAACAAATATCAAATGAAATCGTACAGGAATAAAAATAACATGTATCCCTACTATTTCCCATATCTAACTATGTATAAAAGTTTGACTATATCTAATAAAGATAAGTCAAATGTACTGCCTCCTAATGTAGTAGTCCGAAAGCGAAGAGAACCCTCTTTCCAAAATAGTCCGCAACTAACTGATCAAGTCAATATCCTGTATCCATAAAACATATAAGCTATCATTACAAATGATACTAACTAGACTAGATACAAAGTTATATCTAGATTAACCCAACCTAACCCAAATTGTGGCTCCCCACAATACTAAACCACACAATTAAGCTAACCCTAAATTCAATTAGAATTATCCCTAGTTAAGGATTAACCTCTGAGTTAATCCCTGACCGTAATCCTAGCCCAATAAGATCCAAGGTTCAAAAGGCAAACTTGAATCTACATTAACTTGGATTATGTTACATTACAACCATTCTAAAACACAACTAACCCATTACCCATGGGTGGCTCATGGTAAGGAAGAAGACACATATCCAAATCTCCCAACACCAATTTCCAAATACAGCTCATGGTATGAGCCCAAAAACAAAGCAGAACCAAATTCAAACATATCAACCGAATTAATCCTCAACCATCACCACAAAGAGACATTCAACTCAAGGCATTAGCATATCCACAAGGAAAAATAACCAATCACTAACCCCCAATACTGACCCAATCTTAAGATCAGTGACAACATCCATAATCACAAATCCAACAAAAACCAAATTCATCTACATGGATCAAACCAATTCATCTACAAACATGACAAGGGATCTATATATAAATATATCCATACTCATGGTAGAGAAGGAAAACAAAATTCTACGGTTGTGTTTGGTATGCTTGTTTTTCATTTTTATTTTCTGTAGAAAATGTGATTTTCTAGAAAACGTGTTTACTTTATATTTTTCAACCTTGTTTTCCAAAAAAAAAATATGGGGGTGTTTGGTTTGTTCTACTTTCTATTTTCATTTAGCATTTTCTGGAAAACTAGAAAATGAAATAAAGTTATTTTCTAGAAAATGAGAAAATATGGGGGTGTTTGGTTTGTTCTACTTTCTATTTTCATTTTCCAAAAAACCGCATTTTCTCATTTTCTGGAAAATGACTTTCTCTCATTCTCTAGTTTTCCAGAAAACGCTATATCTTTTTCTGGAAAATAAGGCTGGAAAATGCAAACCAAACATGTTTTCCAGAAAATCACATTTTCTACAGAAAATGAAAATGAAAAATAAGCCTACCAAACGCCCCCGTACTTTTTCATTCTAAAAACCAACCTCAGCACCAACCAGCTCACGGTAGCAGCATCAAAACCATCAAATAGATCCCACCTTCAATTTGGAACAAAAGAAACTAATCTACAAATTCATCCCATTACAAATCTACACTGATCCCATGAAACATTTGATCAGCAAAGCCATCACAAGATCAAGGGACAAGCTAAAAATAGAAAATCCCACAACAGAGATCGTTCTGTCACAAAGTATCCTCAATTCATCTTAAGACCGAACAACACGCTAAACCTTACATGTTCTGTCACTATCAGAATCAGCCCAACTCAAATTCGATGAGATCAAAGGCCGCAAGGAGAAATGCCACTGTAATTCCCTCCTCTCATATGATCCCTCTTCTCCAATGTTGCCTTCTTGGTCCAAATCTTCCCCTTTAGCGTGGTCAGGGAACCAGACCTATAGTGGCTATCTTTGGTGACAATACGACGCTCGATGGAGGGGAAAATGTGGCGCCGGTCAAGTGGGGAAACAAAAGAGGGGTTAGGGCAGGGCACCGCTCGATCTTATAGTAGAAACAGATCGGATCTGCCATCTATCGTGGACGCAAGAGGAAGAAACGCAGCTCTACTGCAATCGGAGGCATCTCGCGATGGTTACTTCGGCAAGATGGGGGAGATAGCTTCGGTGTTGGATCGCTGCACTGGGTTGCCTTTTGGCAAAGATATAGAGGAGGAGGGATTTTAAGTGAAGCGTCTTTGCAATTTGCCCCACCCATCTTAGTTTATTAAAACCAACTCCCAAATTTTGAGCTTAATAATATTTTACTTCTTTAAACCTAAGGTTTTCTAGCACTTAACTCTCACACATTAATTCCACAGCCTGGAAAACCTTAAACTTGTCACAAAAAAGTTCTCGCCCGGGTTTTATTTATGGTATTTAACAATACTAATAGTCACTATGAGAAAGTTTGTGATACTCATATAATAATCCATAAAAGTTTTTTATGACGGGTCAATTCAGTACATATTCTCTAATATATATCTATGTGTCAATTTGATATCTCATATCTATGACCTGTGAGATTTAGTCATCAATTGACATATATATCAATTTTAACGCATAAATATTGTCCTTGTATATTAATATTTGACTAAGAATAGTTAATGTTCCGGAAGGAATCGACGTCGATGGCCAATCACCAGGGTTCAGCCCACGTGGACGCTGACGCTAGAGGAAGAACTCACACCCTGCGAGATTAACAGAGCGTTAGAGGAACCCGCCAGAGGTTGTCCGGCAGAGCACACTTCGACGCTCAAGTCAGTGTCTCGATCCAAGAGATGAAGAGAAGACAAGAAAGGAGATATGCGTGAAGTAGAGAGAGCACAACCCCTTTACCGGAGGGGTTGGAGTACCTTTTATACTTGTGGCGGTTGTCTCATGACTCCTCACGATCTTTGCCACGTCCCTCCGATTATCGGTTACAGGATAACATTTGCAATGGTCCACGTCGTTATTAAGTTTGAACCATTGTGATAATTATGGGTCATGATGACTCCACGATAAGGGTTGATGGTTATCTACAGATCCGAAGAAACGGGGACTGTTACTTGAGGTCGGATGCTACTTGGCCTCCGCTTCCCCGAGGTGATCTCGGGGCCTTCTGGCCCGGGGGTCCCGAGCATTCTGCTTTCCCGAGGTGGTCTCGTGGACCTGGCTTCCCGAGGTGATCTCGGGAGCGCGTCCTCTAATTTGAACTCTGGGGTGTGTCTACCCGCAGGGGGTCCCGAGGGATCCCCTTCCCGAGAGGGTCTCGGGAGCTCCAGAAAGAGAGGCGTTCAGACTCGCTATATCTTGCCACACAGCTTCTTCAGCCCACGTGTCAGCCATGGGGTACTCAACCCCATCACAAGTCCCTCCCCTCAAATCTGATCGAAGGAAGTGTGTGTGTCTGACTGATTGGACTAGTGTGGTGATAAAGAAGCTATGTCCCAGTGGGTCCTTACACTCGTTACTGATTCCCTAGCAGTTATACTGGGTCCGAAAATTATAGAATATGCCTCGGGTCTTGAGACAATCCCTTTTTGGTTTTGTCTTCCCAAAAAGGCTTCTATGGTTTTCGAGGTACTGCAAGAATACATGTCTATCCTTCATAAAGGCGTACGACACTCTTTAATGGCGACAAAGCCCCATCACGAATTCCTCGTTGCCACATGCCCCAACTGCCCTCCTTGCGATCTTTTCCTGACGTGCGTAGCTGTAGCAGGCTTACGTCAGGAGGTTATTCCATGCGCTACCCGGATGTGGCGGTTTCTTGCCGTCCACATGCCTTGCCCCCATTGCGCATATGCAGGCAGCTTCCTCTGCATAAGAAGGTGTTAGGATGTATACTAAAAGCCTAGCTATTGTATGAACTTCTACATTTTGAATAAGAATCACATGATCATTGTTTGCATATTTATATTGGTTATTTATGTACATATTGTCTAATACTTTACATTGTAGATAACATGGTGTGTGATGTTACACAAAATATCATGTTATTAGTCCCTTGTAAAGTATAAATAGAGGCTCACAACCTAGATGGTTCTGGATAAACCATTGGCATAGTTGTAGTGTAATTTGGTATTGGTTTATCTTGACCATAGAATTACACTAGTACACTTTGTGTGTATTGAGCAGGACCGATATAGAAGTGATTCAATTTATACTGACTATATAATTGAATCAGACCTCAGATATTATGGAGTGCATGCTCTTAATCCCGATATAATAACGGGCACATGTACTTAATATTTATTTCTTTGATTTACCAATGGGCGAGATTTATTTGTTAAATCGATAGACCCGGTAAGTTAGGAAATAATATTATTTACATGGTGTGCCATTGATTATAAAGGAAACCGTGTCCAGGTGAGTCAGGTTGATGATGTCCCCTTGAGGAGCTCATAAAGCTCATCATATTAAATCCTGCAGGTGGACGTGGTCCGACATGATGATAAGGTTAAGTGGTACTACTCATGGAGTTAGATATTAATTAATTAAATTGTCAATAATTTAATTAATTAATGGACATTCGATATCTTAAACACGGGGAGATTTTGTACTCATAATATGTGGAGCCCATATTTAAATATGGGGGTTGGTGAGGTAGATCAATGGTGATCCTTTAGTGGAATGGATCATCATTAATCGATCGGGCTTTGATCCATTGGGTGGACAAGCCCCAACTCCTCCTCATGGTCCCTATTGTAGCCTATATATTCCTCATGTTGTCATGAGACCAAGGCATCCAAGAGAACCCTAAACCCTCTCTCTATTTTCTCTTCTCCTCTCTCTCTCTCTCTCCACTAGGGTTGGAGTGGCGTCGATGCAAAGGAAGAAGAAGCGAAGGCTTACTCCTCTCTTCTCATCACCTTCTCCTCTTTTCCTTTGGGCATGGGGCTTCAACAAGGAGTGCACCACTAGTGGTGTTCGGCGCACAAGAGAGAGGGAGGAGAAGTCACCGGCGATAACCACAAGTGGGTGGTTTGCGACGCCGACGACAAGAAGGAGAAAGGATAGGAGAAGTAGCTTCATCTTCTTCTTCTTCTTCGCATACTCTTCATCTTCTTCCTTCTCTTCTTCCTCCTGGTTGTGCGCAACAAAGAAGGAGGAAGAGGTTACAAACCGGCGGTGCTTTGGAAGCACATGGCGCCGGCGGCAAGGGAAGGAAGAAGAGAAGTGTGCGGCTAGGGTTTGGAGCAAAGGGAGAATTATTACTCTCTTTCTTTTCTTCTTCCTCCTTCCTTCACCCTCCTTAGGGTTTGCTTGGGTGAGAAATGGAGAAGGACTTGTCCTCACTCTTTTGGCCGGTGGCAACAAGGTGGAAGGTGGTGGTCGAAACCCTAGTGGCTAGGGTTTTCGGCGCAAGGAAGAGGGAAGGAAAAGAAGGCTTTGCTTTGGTCTTGGTGGCTTCGTTTCTTGGAGGATTGTCGCCCACATGACGTCCAAGAAGGGGATAGGTCATACAATAGAAGATCGCGAGGTAAACAAGAAAGTATAATTCTTGTTTGGTACCTTTTGATCTTATTCGTTTAATTATCATTTCATGTTAATTATTGTTTAATTAATTATGATAATTAATTGTCATAGACCCCAATGATAAACATAAAAATCTACGATCCACTCATCATCTATTCCGCGTCTAATCGGTTGGACGAGTTTGATTGCTAGAACAATATGTATGTTCAAATGGTCGCTCGAATCAGTTAGCACGATGATTAGTCAATCGTGTGGGAAATAGTTCTCCATTCAGATTGAAAATTTTAATCCGAGGACATGGAGAGGTTTCCCATGCACGACCAGGAATCCCAACAATTGGTATCAGAACCAATGGTTACCGATTTTGTGTGTTTTGGATTCGGTTACATTTTTTGCACTTATCATATATTTTATTATGCCGGATAATAATAGGATGTGTGTAGGCTAACTCTTTGGTTGCAGGCACAAGATCCGACTATTATGGCTTAATATGATGTGTATGTGGTTGTGTGTGCATTTGTGTAATTTTATTTGAATCCTTGGGGTTGACAAGGCTAAATTTAGTATTTAATTTTTGTAATTAAATACGGCAATTATTTAGCCGCGCATTTTGATTTACTTTCGATCTAGACTTATTGTACACTCCTTCGTGGAGTATAGGATCGATGAATGTAAATTAAAATTGCTTTTTATCTCGGCTCGGAGAACCTCTTCATGTAGCTTGCGCATGGTGCTTGGAGGTGGAGACGAGATGGCGACACGACGGGAGGCATATTGGAGAACAAAAGCCATAATAGTTGGAAAATTAGATTTTCTTATTTATTGCTTTTTGTTTATATGCATGTTGTGTGTGCTTGAAAATTTCTCAATTATAAATAATTAACTGGGAGAGGGACTCTAAGAGTCTTATGACCTCCATTACTAATTTGACATGTGATGCGAACAAGCTTGCGCGTTGGCTCTGAGTGCCTTCCTCCATATCGGATGAGTTTGTTTCACGGATCACTAGGTCAGACATGATTATAGGAAGTGCTTTAGGAACGTGTGATTTTTCCCATCGGACGACATATAATCCTAGATAATTGCATTAGTATCATATAATGGTAAACACTTACATGCAAATAATAGTATCCTCCCCATCGGAGTCACTGCTATTATTTGTTGGGCCAAAGAGGAACCAACTATTAATTTTATTTGTCAAAAAGTTAGGATTGACAAGGTAATAAAATTAATGGGTAAAACCTCCTCTTACAAATGTAGAATTCGTATACGTCCACACTATCGTGGCATACGACATTCTCGGTGTTTTGAGGTGTTGATTGATTTTAAATTTTTTTTGAAGAATCAATATTTTTTGAAATCTAAAGTATGTGATCATTGTGATTCTCAGGTTTTTCAAAAATGGCTTTCAACCCACTTGCTGTAATATAAAATGAAAATAAACTTACGGACCCTAACTATAATAATTGGAAATGGAACCTGGACATTATCTTGACTGTCAAGGAATCCAAATGTGTACTTTCAAGTTCTGTCCTGAAAAGCCTAGTGAGAATTATGGTGAAGAGGATAAGGAACGTTATAAGAAGTGGGTAAAAGCAGACGCGATGACGCAATGTTACAATTTGGCTTCTATGTCAAATGTACAACAACATCAACATCAGGCTTTTTCCACTGCTTATGATATAATCTTTGATCTCAAGGAACTCTTCGGACATCATAATCGGGCCACTAGGGAAGAGGCAATGAGGAGCTTAATAACGACCACCATGATTGAGGGAATGCCCATGAGGGAACATGTTCTCAAAATGATGGCTCGTTTAAATGAGATGGAAGTCCTTGGAGCAGAGATCAATGGGGAAACCCAAGTCGATATCATTCTCCAATCTCTACCAAGGAGTTTTGAGCAGTTTCGTCTGAACTATAATATGAGCAAACAGACATATTCATTGGCGGAACTTCTGACAGAACTCCAGGTGGCAGAAGGGTTTTCTCATTAGAGTGCACATGCTTTGGTTGCTCAAAAGGTTTCTACTTCTAAATCGAAAGGCAAGAAGAAGAAGAAACAATGTGGGGTAAAGAAAGTGGCTAAATTTCAGGGACCTCAGCTTAGTGTGAAGAAGCCGAAAGGCAAGTGCTTCACGTGCAAGCAGACTAGACATTAGAAGGCCGATTGTCCCTGCCGTCAGAAGAATAATTATGGTATATCTTTTTGTTTAGTCGGTGAAACATGTTTAGTGGTGTTATCTACCAGTACCTGGTGTGTAGATACGGGACCACTGATCATGTCTGCAATTCATTGCAGGGGTTCCTGGAAACTCGACGACTAGCTGATGGAGAGATTACTGTCTACATGGGTAATGCTACGGAGGTGGCGGCTATTGCCGTGGGAGACGTTTATTTATCTTTTGATAGGAATAAAATTTTGATTTTGAGAAATTGCCTTTATGTACCTACTTTTAGAAAGAATCTCATTTCAATTTCTAAAATAATAAAGGATGAGTATTCTATTTCTTTTAATGATAGAGTTGTTATAAAAAGGAATAGAGAGATTATCTGTTCAGGTACGTTGATTGGCAATTTTTACACTCTTAAACCAAAATCTCCCACGATGCGAATAAAAGTAAATAACTCATCATCTAACCATAATAAGAGGAAAGAATCTTCGAAGATGAACCAAACATACCTTTGGCATCTAAGGCTAGGTCATATTAACCTAAGTAGAATTCAACGGTTGATAGCTGATGGACCTTTGGGTTCATTAGTGGTGGAAGATTTCCCAACCTGTGAATCATGCTTAGAAGGTAAGATGATCAAGAGGCCTTTCAAGGCCAAGGGGTATAGAGCCAAAGATGTGTTAGAGCTAGTTCACTCTGATTTGTGTGGTTCTATGTCTATCCAGGCTAGAGGTGGCTTTAAATATTTCATCTCTTTTATAGATGATTATTCAAGGTGTGGATACATTTACTTGATGCACCGCAAGTCTGAATGCTTTGATAAGTTCAAAGAATTCAAGGTTGATGTGGAGAAACGTCAAAGTAAATATATCTAGACACTACGATCTGATCGTGGTGGTGAGTACCTCTTAGGAGAGTGTAGGAATTACTTATCAGAGGCTGAGATTCAATCTCAATTTTCTGCACCCGGTATGCCCCAATAGAACGGTGTGGCAGAACGAAGGAATAGGACTCTTATGGAGATGGTTAGAACGATAATGAGTTACTCCGAGTTGCTAAATTCATTCTGGGGGTATGCTCTGGAAATGACAATGTACATACTGAACTTGGTACCATCAAAGTCAGTAACCTCTACTCCCACAGAATTGTGGACTGGGCGAAAGCCTAGTCTAAGATATATTCAGATTTGGGGTAGACCAAAACATGCGCTAAAGGGAGATGCTGATAAGTTAGAATCTCGTACAGAAGTACGCTTGTTCGTAGGCTATCCTAGAGAAACGAAAGGTGGTTTGTTCTATAGTCCTAAAGATCAGAGGGTGATCATTAGCACGAATGCCCGATTTTTAGAGGAAGACTATGTGATAAACCACAAGCCCATGAGTAGGATTATTCTTGAGAAGTTGAGAGGGGAAGTTCCAACTTCAGTACCAAAAGTATAGGAGGGCATACCACAAGTGACTGCATCACGTGTCACAAAGGATACACAAGTAGTACCTCGTCGTAGTGGGAGGGTTGTTAGACAACCCGATAGATTCATGTTCTTGGGAGAGTCTTCGGACTTGGTCCCTGGTGAACATGAACCTGATCCCTGGACATATGACGAGGCACTTGGCAAACGGGAACATCTGGTTTGATGAGGTAATCCAGTAATATGGATTTATTCAGAGTCTGGATGAGTCTTGTGTATATAAGAGATGTGACGGAAACTTAGTGGTATTTCTTGTACTATACGTAGATGATATTTTACTCATTGGCAACAATGTTAAAGTATTATTAGACGTAAGGGTATGGTTGTCCAAAAAGTTTGATATGAAGGACTTGGGAGAAGCGGGACACATCCTTGGGATCAAAGTTATAAGGGATCGCAAGATAAGGATGTTGTGCTTATCTCAAGCTTCATACATAGACACTATCCTAGCTTGTTTTAGCATGTAAAACTCCAAGAAAGGTTTTCTACCTTTTTGGCATAGAATACCTCTATCTAAGGAGATGTGTCCTAAAACATCAAAGGCGATAGAGGAGATGAAGGCAGTTCCTTATGCTTCGGTTGTGGGAAGCCTCATGTATGCTATGAGACAAGATATATGCTTTTCCGTGGGCATGGTTAGCAGATATCAGAGTAATCCAGGACAGGGATATTGGATTGCGGTAAAGCATATATTGAAGTACCTGAGAGGGACTAGGGATTATATGTTGGTTTACCAGGCAGATCAATTACTCCCTGTAGGTTATACGGATTCAGACTTCCAATCAGATAGGGATAAAAGTAAGTCTACCTCGGGGTATGTGTTTACTTTAGGAGATGGAGCTATAGTATAGAGGAGTGTCAAGCAGAAATGCATGGCGAACTCCACCATGGAAGCTGAGTATGTGGCAGCCTCTGAGACGGCCAGAGAAGCTGTATGGCTCAGGAACTTCTTGATGGACTTGGATGTGATTCCTGTTTGCCCAGAGTTATCACAATTTATTGTGATAATAGTGATGCAGTTGCAAACTCGAAGGAATCACGAGCCCATAAGGCAAGTAAACACATAGAGCACAAGTACCACCTAATACGAGAGATCGTAAATCGAGGAGAAGTTGTTGTCGCCAAGATTGCATCAGAACACAACCTGGCAGATCCTTTCACTAAGGCCCTTCAAGCGAGAGCTTTTGATAGGCATGTGGAAGATATGGGAGTCATATGTAAGGCATTGTGATGGCAGCATAGTCTTTTAGTATAAGTGGGAGATTGTTAGGATGTATATTAAAAGCTTAGCTTTTGTATGGACTTCTACATTTTGAATGAGAATCACATGATCATTGTTTGCATATTTATATTGGTTATTTATATACATATTGTCTAATACTTTGCATTGTAGATAATATGGTGTGTGGTGTCACATAAAAGATCATGTTATCAGTCCCTTGTAGAGTATAAGTAGAGGCTCATTACCTAGATGGTTCTGGACAAACCATTAGCATAGTTGTAGTGTAATTTGGTATTGGTTTATCTTGACCATAGAATTACACTAGTACACTTTGTGTGTATTAAGCAAGACCGATATAGAAGTGATTCAATTTATATTGACTATATAATTGAATCAGACCTCAGATATTATGGAGTACATGCTCTTAATCCCGATATAATAATGGGCACATGTACTTAATATTTATTTCTTTGATTTACCAATGGGCGAGATTTATTTGTTAAATCGATAGGCCTGGTAAGTTGGGAAATAATATTATTTATATGGTATGCCATTGATTATAGAAGGAAACTATGTCCTGGTGAGTCAGGTTGATGATGTCCCCTTGAGGAGCTTATAAAGCTCATCATGTTAAATCATGCAGGTAGACTTGGTCCGACATGATGATTTAAGTGGTACTACTCATGGAGTTAGTTATTAATTAGTTAAATTGTCAATAATTTAATTAATTAATGGGCATTCGATATCTTAATCACAGGAAGATTTTGTACTCATAATATGTGGAGCCTATATTTAAATATGGGGATTGGTGAGGTAGATCATTGATGATCCTTTAGTGGAATAGATCATCCTTAATGGATCGGGCTTTGATCCATTGGGTGGCCAAGACCCAACTCCTCCTCATGGTGCCTATTGTAGCCTATATATACCTCATGTTGTCATGAGACCAAGGCATCCAAAAGAACCCTAAAATCTCTCTCTATATTCTCTTCTCCCCTCTCTCTCTCTCTCTCTCTCTCTCCAAGGGTTGGAGTGGCGCCGGTGCAAAGGAAGAATAAGAGAAGGTTTACTCCTTTCTTCTCATCACCTTCTCCTTTTTTCCTTTGGGTGTGGGGCTTCAACAAGGAGTGCACCACTAGTGGTGTTCGGCGCACAAGAGTGAGGGAGGTGAAGTCACCGGCGGTAACCACAAGTGGGTGGTTTGCGACGCCGACGACAAGAAGGAGAAAGGATAGGAGAAGTAGCTCTATCTTCTTCTTCTTCTTCGCTTACTCTTCATCTTCTTCCTTCTCTTCTTCCTCCTGGTTATGCGCAACAAAGAAGGAGGAAGAGGTTGCAAACCGGTGGTGCTTTGGAAGCACATGGCGCCGGCGGCAAGGGAAGGAAGAAGAGATGTGTGCGGCTAGGGTTTGGAGAAAAGGGAACATTATTTCTCTCTTTCTTTTCTTCTTCCTCCTTCCTTCACCCTCCTTAGGGTTTGCTATAGCGAGCAAAGGAGAAGGACTTTTCCTCTCGCTTTTGGCCGGTGGCAACAAGGTGGACGGTGATGGCCGAAACCCTAGTGGCTAGGGTTTTCGGCGAAAGGAAGAGGGAAGGAAAAGGAGGCTTTGCTTTGGTCTTGGTGGCTTTGTTTCTTGGAGGATCGTCACCCACACGATGTCCAGAAGGGGATAGGTCATACAATAGAAGATCGCGAGGTAAACAAGAAGGTATAATTCTAGTTTGGTTCCTTTTAATCTTGTTCATTTAATTATCATTTTATGTTAATTATTGTTTAATTAATTATGATAATTAATTATCATGGACCCCAATGATAAACACAAAAATTGCTGATCCACTCATCGTCTATTCTGCGGCTAATCGGTTGGATGAGTTTGATTGCTAGAACAATATGTTTATTCAAGCGGTCGCTCGAATCAGTTAGCACGATGATGAGTCGGTCGTGTGGAAAATAGTTCTCCATTCGGATTGAAAATTTTAATCCGGGGGCATGGAGAGGTTTCCCATGGACAACCAGGAATCCCAACAGAAGGGGAGGCGAAGACGTTCGGCCACCTTCTGGCTTCGTTGTTTGGTGAACCTCGTCTTCGTCATCTTCCCTAAGGATTCTTTTCGCGTAAGTCTTCTGCCTCCTTCTCGTCTTTTTTCTCAGGATCCATGGAAGGTTATCGAGGGGAGTGGTATGAGTCTACCTCTTCAAGAGTGAGGCTGCAGGCTTTGCAGATGGCCATTGAGGCCTATGGCATTCCGGCCAAGATGGTTGTGGTGATCCCTAAAGTAGACCAAACGTCGGTGGAGCTTCCCGTATATTTCTTTACCTTCTTTTTGGGGCAAGTACAATCAGGGCTTTCCTTCCCCATTCCTCCTTTTTTCATAAATGTTGCCTCCTATTTTGATATCCCCCTTCACCAGATGGGTCCCAATGCCTTTGCTCAGATGGGCGGGGCGTACATCATCTTCAAGCTCTTCAACACCCCCCTGACCCCTCGTCTTTTCCATTCATTCTTCATTCCGATCGGCTTACAAGGGGCTTTTAGCTTTTTGGCGCGTCTTGGCCATAGGTTCATAGGAGGGTTCCCTTCCTCGCACAAAGGGTGGAAGGAGAAGTTCTTCTTCATCCAACTGCCTGCGCGACCCTTTAGTCCTCTCCTCTGGATGGAGGATTTGTTGGTGCCAGAAGCACCAAGATCAAACTTGTGTTTTGATAATGGAAAAGGGTTAATAAGTTAAGGTTATCTTGTGATCTAACGATGTTACTCAAGTGTGCAGGAAAAAGTCCTAGGTACACTAGGGATGAAGTCCTGATTCTAGGAATTGGGCAATAAGTCCTGGCCTCGGGCTGGGTGCCAAAGTCCTAACATAGGGTTGGGTAATAAGTCCTAGTCGCGGACTGGGCACAAAGTGCTGATTCGAGGAATTGGGCAATAAGTCCTGGCCGAGGGATGGGCATCGAAGACCTGGTGATTGAAGCTGGGCAATAAGACCTGGCCGAGGGTTGGGCACCGAAGACCTGGTGATTGAAGTAGGGCAATAAGTCCTGGTCGCAGACTAGGTACGAAGTCCTGATCTGGAGGATTGGGCAAAAGTCCAACCGGAGGAGACGGTTGGCAAAAAGGTAAACTCTCCTGAGAAGAGTAGGTGAGGACGCGTTCCCCGTAGGAGGGAACACTAGGCGTCGGTTCGACCTAGGGCTCCATTTCGGAAGCCCAAAGTCAGAACCAAGACAGCTCAGGCTGTTAACTGTGCTTAAACTCATATTATTGATGTATTATTTGTGTTTTGGAACTAACCCTGGTTGCTGGAACAAAGGGTGAAGTTTTCTGCTCCCAGGCGCCTGAATGGAGTCAGGTGCCTGTTTGAACAGGCCCCTGTATGGTGACAGGCGCCTCATATAAGGGTTCTTCCAAGCACACTCGAAGCAAGCCTCCACATCAGAATCTGAGGCGCCTGTGTTGATACAGGCGCCCCAGTCAACTCAGGCGCCCCAGTTGAAGGCATATGCACTGGCCAAGTCTACGGATGGAGATTCGCGCAGGGAAGGCCACGTGTCAGGCGCCCTCTTCAACGCAGGCGCCCAAGGACTTAGTATAAATAGGGGTTCACCCGTTGCTTCAGAATACAACTGCTTCCAACAAATTCTTTCAAGCGCTCTGCTCCAAACGCTCTGTGCTTAGGTCTCAAGCGCCAATGACAACCCATGGCTCTGATCTTCAATCTTCTCTTGTCGTCGGTATAAAGTTTTACTTGCTGTATTTTTTTTTAATTCTATATTCAACTTCAAACTTGTACTATTTTCTCGGAATATAGAATTGCCTATCGTAAATGGTCAAGGATCGTGAGCCTTGGAGTAGGAGCTGACCGCGACTCCGAACCAAGTAAAAAATAACAGTGTTAGCATTGAATTTTTCCACTGCGTAATTGCTCTCAGTTTTCCGAAAATTATCGATCAATATTCACCTCCCCCCTCTATCAATTCTAAACGATCCCACAAGTGGTATCAGAGCGGGTGGCTCAATTCTGGTGTAACCACCAGTTGAGTGATTTTTCAAATTTTTTGAATTTTAAATATTTGTTTTCGTTCGTAATTTTCTCGTTAATCGAGGTTGGTGCAACACCACTCGATTTTTCTTATTACTATATTTTCTGCCACACTACTAATCCAAGACTTAGTATTGGGACAAGTTTGTGGGATCGTTTAGAATCGGTAGAGGGGGGATGAATATCGATAGACAATTTTTCGAAAAAATGAGAGCACTTGCGCAGTGGAAAAATTCAATGCAAACACTTCGATTTATTACTTGGTTCGGAGTCACGGTCGGCTCCTACTCCAAGGCCCATGGTCCTTGACCGTTTACGATGGGCAATTCTATATTCTGAGAAAATATTACAAGTTTGAAATCGAATACAGAATTTAAAGAAAATACAGCAATTAAAACTTTATACTGATGACCGGAGAAGATTGAAAATCGGAGCTGCGGGTCGTCGTTGGCCCTTGAGTGTTGAGCACGGAGCGTTTGGAGCAGAGCGCTTGAGAGAAATCATTGGAAGTAGTTGTGTTTGAAGCAAGGGGGTGAACCCCTTTATATAGTAAGTCCTGGGGCACCTATGTTGAAGCGGGTGCCTGACACGTGGCCTTCCCTACGCGAAACTCCATCCGCAGACTTGGCCAGCGCTTATCCCTTCAACTGGGGTGCCTGTATCAACATAGGCATCTTAGATGCTGACATGGAGGCTTGCTTCGAGATGGCTTGGAAACACCCTTGTCTGGGGCGCCTACACAATACAGGCGCCTGTTCAAACAGGCGCATAACCTCATTTAGGCGCCTGGGAGCAGGAGACTTTCACCCTTTGTTCCTGCAACCAGGGTTAGTTCCAAAACACAAAGAACAAACAAATAATATATTGTTAAGCACAATTAACAGCCAGAGCTGTCTTGGTTCTGACTTTAGGCTTCCAAAATGGAACCCTAGGTCGAACCGACGCCTAGTGTTCCCTCCTACGGGGAACGCGTCCTCACCTACTCCTCTCAGGAGAGTTTACCTTTTCGCCAACCGGCTCCTCCGGTTGGACTTTTTCCCAATCCCCTGGATCAAGTCTTCGTGCCCAATCCGCGACCAGGACTTATTACCCAGCTTCACTCACCAGGTCTTCGGTGCCCAGTCCACAACCAGGACCTATTGCCCAGCTTCACTCACCAAGTCTTCGGTGCCCAGTCCATGACCAGGACTTATTGCCCAGCTTCACTCACCAGGTCTTCGGTGTCCAGCCCGCGGCCAGGACTTATTGCCCAACCTTATGTCAGAACTTCGTGCCTAGTTGACCTAGGACTTTTCCTGTACACTTAAGTAACATCATTAGATCATAACAAAATCTTAACTTATGAACCCTTTGCCATTATCAAAACACAGGTTCGATCTTGGTGCTTCCGACACCAACAAAGTTTTTGGTTGTAAATTTTTCAGTTAAACATTAAATGGCCTTGCAAGAGGGATATAGCACCGCCAGACCACCACTCTTCTCAGGAGAAGATTTCTCCAATTGGAAGAGTAGGATGGAGGTCCACTTGAAAACTCAGGTGCACATGTGAATCATCATCCAGGCTGGACTGGAGATATCCAAAAATGCAGAAGGGGTGGTGCAAGGCTACACTGAGTGGGATGGTCCACTCAAGAAGAAGATCGAGGCTGACGCAAAAGCTACATAGACACTGCAATGCGGCCTGATGAAAGAAGAACTGAACCGAGTCGGACCATTCAGCAGTGCGAAGGAACTCTGGAACAAACACATCGAACTGCACGAAGGTACATCTGATACGCGGATCAGCAAAAGAGATCTGTTGCTCAACAGACTCTACACGATAAAAATGCACGATGGTGAATCAGCAGTACAGCTCCACGAAAGAATCCAGGAGCTAATGAGCAGGCTGCACACAATAGGTCACAAGGTCGAAAATTGTGACCTAAAAAGGTATACCCTAAACTCATTCCCAAGGAACACATTGCGGGCGTCTATGGTGGATGCCTACAAGGTTTCCCAGAACTTTTCTGAAATTAAGCTAGACAAATTATTTTCTGAGTTAGAATTACACGAACAAACTAATACTGCATTGGTCGAGAAGAGTATTGCATTTGTTGCAGGGAAACCCCCAAGAAGATCTCAGAAAAAGAAGCTTCGACCAGTACCCAAGTCTGACTCAGACTCGGAATCAGACGATAATGAAGGGGATCATCCAAAACTGGTCCGGTTAGCTCGTGACTACTACAAGGAGCTCAAAAACCAAACGAACAAGAAGAAGTCAAATTGGAAGAAGAAAGATCCATCTGAACCCTCGACGAGCCAGAAGAATAAAGGTAACATAACATGCTACGAGTGCAACAAGAAAGGACATTTCAGATCAGAGTGCCCCAACCTGAAAGAGAACAAAAAGGCTCGGAAGAATAAGGCTCTTCAAGCCACCTGGGACGAATCATCCTCGGAAGAAGAAGAAGAAACTCCGCACTCGAATCTACTCGCCTTGACCACCTCGGAAGACATCGACTCCGGAACGGAATCAGAACCAGACGAGGGCGTCGGCATCGGAATGCTTTCGATCTCGGAGTACGGACAAATCACGGAAAGTGGTTATCAGGAATCTGAACTTTATGATTTAATTTCTAACTTGTCTCAAAAATTGGCGAAAGCCAACATCCGGGTTAAAACCCTTCGACAGGAAGTAAAACTCCTGAAAGAGGAAGTCAACTCGAGTTCCTTGACCGAACCAGTTCAAGAAGGAAACTCAACTCAAGTTCAAAATCTTGAGGAAGAGAATTCCTCCTTGAAAAATCAAGTCAAGGAACTCAGAGTTGCTTTGGAACGATTCACTACGGGTTCCAAGAATCTTGACATGATTCTTGGAAAATAGAAATCAGTTCTCAATCGATCCGGATTAGGCTATCGAACCAAATCACGACAACGCTCTTATTATTCAGTATTGAACCAACCTAGAACCCGAGTCCAAGCATGGGTCCCAAAGCTATGTTTGAATAAACAAGCTGGACCAAACCAATATTGGATCCCCAAGGACAAGATTCACATCTTGCCTAACCTTTATCGAGGCTTCAGTCTAGGGGGAGCTAATATAAAAACCATCTTTATAACTAGATAATTTTTTTTAAATTTCTTAATTGCTTGTTTATTTTATTTTTGCAAATTTTATTATCCTGTTTAGACATAGGAATGATTTTTTAAGGACAAATGACTTACTTAAAACTTAAACAACATAGTATTAGGTGGAGGTGAGATGATAGTACGTTAGGGAAGCCCGTCTAATAAGGTCAAGTAGGGTAAGGCGTACTTTACTTGGTCTGTTTAGTCTGGTGGAACTAGCCGAAGCTACCGATCCAAAACCTATGCTAGTTAGACCAAAATTTTTCAAGAAGTAATTTGAAAATGAACTTTCGGTAAAAGGCTTTGTCAAGGAAAGGATTGTTGCTCCAATAAGGCTACGACCAAAGAAGTCCTCTGTGCCTCGTCAAGACCTGGAAGCCGATTATCGAAACTTAAGTTCAATTTACTATTTGATAAATTTGAATCTAACACAAGTTTTAATTAAATCATAGATTCAACATTTTTTTTGCAAAATTAATAATCTTTCAAAAATTAAACCTACAATATTTTCAAAATTAATTCAACATTTTTTTCAAAGTTAATAATCTTTCAAAATTTAATTCTACACTTAACATGTTCATCTAACATTTTTTTTTAAAAATTAATTAAACTCATATCTAAAAACCTGTCTCACAAAAATCATAAGGTCAACATGCTTGATAACGTTAGATGTGGGTGAGACAGACTAGGTGGTGAAATTCAATTCAAACTATTCCTACCTCTACATAAATGGATCCAAATCAAAACATACATTATGTGTAGGAACATAAAGATTTGGACCAGTGGATGTTGTTGGATAGTGGATGCTCCAGACACATGACTGGGGATAAATTGAAGTTCACCAAAATCAAGTTCAAAAACCTAGGCTCAGTAGCATTGGCAACAATGCTACACTTAAAGTGATTGGGTCAGGTAACATTGAACTTAACTCATATTTTGTTATTAAAAAGGTATTATTGGTTGAAAATTTCAAGTTCAATTTGCTTAGCATTAGCCAACTCAATGATACTGGTTACATTGTTACCTTCACCAACTCTGACTGCCTTATTAGGAATCTACAAGATTCAGAAATAACTCTTAAGGATAGTAGGAAAAACAACGTTTGTACAAGTAATCTACTCGTAATACCCAAATATTTTCTGACTCAATTAGAAGAAACCAGTCTTTGGCATAGGAGACTAGGTCACACCCATACCAAATTAATTTCAAAAATAACTCAACTTGGATTGATTAAGGGTGTACCTAAAATTAAGAACTTTGACAATACAATTTGTAATTCATGTCAACAAGGCAAACAAACCAAGTCAACTCATAAACCAGCCCAGTCAGACTTAACCCAAGCCACACTTGAGCTCCTACATCTTGACCTCTTTGATTCACATGGAGCCAAGTCACTAAGCGGGAATCGGTACTGCTTAGTAATCATTGATGATTACTCTAGATTTACCTGGGTTAGGTTCTTAAAAACTAAAGATGAAACTTTTAACTCATTTAATGATTTGTGCAAAATAATAAAAAATCAAAATGACATAAAAATTAAAAGACTTAGGAGTGATCATGGGCGAGAGTTTGAAAATCAAAAATTTGAGGAGTTGTGTAAAATTAATGGATACGTCCATGAGTTTTCATGTCCTATAACTCCCCAAAAAAATGGAATAGTTGAAAGAAAGAATAGAATCCTCCAGGAAGCCGCTAGGACCATGCTCAACGAATATAACCTAACTAATCAATTTTGGGCAAAAGCGGTAAATACAGCCTGTTACATTCAAAATAGGGTCTTAATTAATAGAAGACACAATAAGACACCCTATGAACTTTATTATCATAGATTACCTAATTTACATTATTTAAGAGTTTTTGGATGTAAAGTCCATATTTTGAACACTAAGGACTACCTAGGTAAGTTTCAATCAAAATCAACCCCAGGGACCTTCTTAGGATATTCAACAACTAGTAGAGCCTATAGGGTTTACAACAGCCAAACCCATAAAATTGAGGAAACTACCAACTTAATTTTTGATAAGTTGAAACAAAATCTATTAACAATCAAAACCAATCAAATCTTGATCAAGAAGATAGTGATCCATTAACTGAACCATTAAATGAACTGTCAATTGAACCAACTACTGAGGTATCAACTGAACCAACCCAAGTAGTTGAACCAAACACTGAACCAAACCTTCCAGTCGAACCTGAGCATGAACCTAGTTCTAGAAGAATAAAGAAACCCAGACTCAATCATCCATCTAACCAAATCATGGGTGATCCAACCTTAGGAGTCAGAACAAGGTCTTCTTATAGAAATCTTAGTCAGATTACTCTTATTTCAAAAATTGAACCTAAGACTATAGAAGAAGCCCTACCTGACCCAGATTGGATCATAGCAATGCAAGAAGAATTAGCCCAATTTGAGAGAAACCAAGTCTGGGACTTAGTTCCTAAACCTGAGGGTAAGTCAGTTATAGACACTAAGTGGGTATTTAGAAACAAGCTAAATGACCAAGGGAAAATTGTGAGAAACAAAACCCGCTTAGTAGCTAAAGGGTTTAGTCAAGTCGAAGGGTTAGATTATAATGAAACCTATGCCCCCGTAGCCAGACTTGAATCAATTAGGATGTTACTAGCTTTTGCAAGCCATAGAGGGTTTAAACTGTACCAAATGGATGTCATGTCTGTCTTTCTCAATGGGTTTATAAAAGAAGAAGTATATGTAGGTTAGCTCCCAGGATTTGAGGACTTAGACAAACCTGAATACGTGTTCAAACTTAGGAAAGCCCTTTATGGGTTAAAACAAGCACCTAGAGCCTGGTATGAAAGATTATCAACCTACTTAATTTCTAAGGAATTTAACAAAGGACAAATTGACTCAACATTATTTGTTAAAACCTTAGAAAAAGATATATTTATAGCTCAAATATACGTAGATGATATAATATTTGGGTCAACAAATTCTAACTTTTTAAAAGAATTTGTCAAAATTATGGAGAGCGAATTTGAAATGAGCTTCATAGGTGAGCTGAACTTTTTCTTAGGTCTCCAAATTAAACAAACCAGGGATGGTAACTACATTCATCAATTCAAATATGCAAAGGAACTAATAAAAAATTTTAAAATGGAAAATTATAAAAGTGTAAGTACTCCCATGGTTACAAATGTCAAAATAGATAATGACCCCGAAGGTAAACCAGTTGACCTAAAGCTATACAGAAGTATGATTGATAGCCTATTGTACTTAACTGCTAGTAGACCTGACATTTTGTTCGCTGTTGGAATGTATGCTAGATACCAAACCTGTGCTAAAGAATCCCACTTAGCTGCACTAAAAAGAATTCTAAGGTACATTAAGGGTACCCAAAATGTAAGTATTTGGTATCCTAGGACTTCCACTTTTGAATTATCAGGATACTCTGACTCTGATTATGTCGGGTGTAAACTAGATAGAAAGAGTACAAGTGAAAGTTGTCAATTATTAGGACACAGTCTAGTCAGCTGGTGCAGTAGAAAGCAACACTGCGTAGCTTTGTCCACAACTGAAGCAGAATATGTTGCCCTAGGAGAGTGTGTGGCACAACTTTTATAGATGATGCACACTCTTAAGAATTTCCAGTTGGATTATACCCAAACCAAAGTGTTTATTGACAACATTAGTTTAATAAATCTGACTAAAAATCCAATTCATCACTCCTGAACCAATCATATAGAAGTAAAACATCACTTTGTTAGGGATCATGTAACCAGGGTGAAATTGTACTTATGCACGTGGACTCAAAATCTAATTTAGCTGACTTCTTTACTAAACCCTTACCTGAATCTGAGTTTAGCTTACTAAGAAGACAGTTAGGGTTGTGCTTAGTAGAATAGGACTGTTCTATTTTCATTTCAAAAATTTTTTATATTTTCATAATTTTTTTCAAAAATTAGCATTTAATATCTTTTAAAAAATCATTTCTTTTATTAAGTCTTGAAATTTAAAATGGTTTTTCAACTTAGATTTTTCAAAAATTACCCCTTTAAAACTAGGGTTTCTCGTAAATGAACCTAGCTTAGGCTTTAACCCTAGAATTGCATGCACCTATAGATCTAGATGCCAGCATCTCACAAGCACATTAGGACACTTTGATTGATAACCTAGACTGGGTTGAGATGCTTAAGTCTATGCCTTGACTCAAGATGCTTTAAGTCAGTGAATCTGGAGCAGTTGGGGCGATAAATACAATTAAACAGCAATCAAGTTAAGTGTTCAAGCTTAGAAAATCTAACTTGATCAGATCACTTAACTTGACTAACCCTAGTGAAAGCTATTGCTATATAATAGTTAGTAAGTAGCTAACTGAGTTAGACAGGACCCGAACAAGTTCAGTTTAATTTGTTTAGTTTGTTTTATTGCTTGAATTCACTAGAGTTGGTTCAATACGTACTTAAAATGTTTTTTACTAACTCTGATTCAAAATTGATTGGCAATTAGATTTCTATTTTTTTTATATATGGCATAGGGGGAGAGAGAAAATAAGAGAAAAAAATAGTAAAAATTTTCAAATTTTCAAAATTTTTTATCTTTTTCTAAAAAGTAAAGTTGAACATTCAAGTGTAGATGTTATTTTCAAAAATATATTTTTCGAAATGCACAATTTTTTTAAGCAATACTTTTAAGTGCACAAAATCATTTAAATAAAATACTTTTCGAAGTGAACAAAATTTCTCTCTAAGTGAAAATTTTTCAAGTAAAATTTTTTTTGGAAAAATTGGTTAAGTGAAATTGCAAAAATTGGCTAAGTGAAAATTTTTCAAGTAAAATTTTTTTGCAAAAATTGGTTAAGTGAAATTTTTCTAAGTGAGATTTTTTTTTTGCAAAAATAGGTTAAGTGAAAAATTTTTAAGTAAAATTTTTTTGCAAAAATTGGTTAAGTGAAATTTTTCTAAGTGAAATTTTTTTTCAAAAATTGGTTTAAGTGAAATTGTTTTTTGCAAAATCTTCTTAACGGGAAATTTTTCTAAAAGTAAAATTCTGGTTTTGTAAATCTTTTCTAAGTGAAAAATTATCCTCTAAGTGCAAAAAGTTTTTAAGTGCAGAATAATTTTTTTTAAGTGAAAAATCATTATAAGTGTGCAAATGCTTTGGTTTGTTTCGAAAAACACTTGGTCAAAATTTATACACTTAGTTTTTTTAAAAAACTGCATATCATTGAAAGCTTCAGGGGCAGAATTTCTATTTCAGAGGGAGCTTAGTAAATATTTTCTCTTAGAATAAACATTCTTGTTATGTGAGTTTTAAATGCTTTAAACATAACTTTTTTAACCTGGTTGATATAAATCAGAAAGAGGGAGATTGTTGGTGCCGGAAGCACCAAGATCAAACTTGTGTTTTGATAATGGCAAAGGGTTCATAAGTTAAGGTTATCTTGTGATCTAACGATGTTACTCAAGTGTGTAGGAAAAAGTCCTAGGTACACTAGGCACGAACTCCTGATTCTAGGAATTGGGCAATAAGTCCTGGCCGTGGGCTGGGCACCGAAGTCCTGACATAGGGTTGGGCAATAAGTCCTGGTCGTGGACTGGGCACGAAGTCCTGATTTGAGGAATTGGGCAGTAAGTCCTAGCCGAGGGCTGGGCACCGAAGACCTGGTGAGTGATGCTGGGCAATAAGTCTTGGCCGAGGGTTGGGCACCGAAGACCTGGTCAGTGAAGATGGGCAATAAGTCCTGGTCACGGACTGGGCACAAAGACCTGATCCAGAGGATTGTGCAAAAATCCAACCGAAGGAGCCAGTTGGCAAAAAGGTAAACTCTCCTGAGAGGAGTAGGTGAGGACGCGTTCCCTGTAGGAGGGAAAATTAGGCGTCAGTTCAACCTAGGGTTCCATTTCAGAAGCCCAAAGTTAGAACCAAGATAGCTCAGGCTGTTAACTATGCTTAAACTCATATTATTGATGTATTATTTGTGTTTTGGAACTAACCCTGGTTGCTGGAACAAAGGGTGAAGTTTTCTGCTCCCAGGCACCTGAATGGAGTCAGACACCTGTTTGAATAGACGCCTGTATGGTGACAGGCGCCCCAGACAAGGATTCTTCCAAGCATACTTGAAGCAAGTCTCCACATCAGAATCTGAGGCGCCTGTGTTGATACAGGTGCACCTGTCAGCTCAGGCGCCCCAATTGAAGGGATAAGCGTTGGCCAAGTCTGCGGATGGAGATTCACGTAGGGAAGGCCACGTGTCAGGCGCCCCCTTCAACATAGGCGCCCAAGGACATAGTATAAACACCCCCTTGTTTCAGAATACAACTGCTTCCAACAATTTCTTTCAAGCACTCTGCTCCAAACGCTCCATGCTTAAGTCTCAAGCGTCAACGACGACCCGCGGCTCCGATCTTCAATCTTCTCCGGTCTCAATATAAAGTTTTACTTGCTGTATTTTTTTAATTCTGTATTCAACTTCAAACTTGTACTATTTTCTCGAAATATAGAATTTCCCATCGTAAACGGTCAAGGACCGTGGGCCTTGGAGTAGGAGCCGACCGTGACTCCGAACCAAGTAAAAAATAACAGTGTTAGCATTGAATTTTTCCACTGCGTAATTGCTCTTAGTTTTCCGAAAATTGTCGATCATTCATCCTCCCCCCCCCTCTATCGATTCTAAACGATCCCATAGGATTTGCCGACTCTTCCCTCACTAGGGAATTTTCTCCAAAGTTCAGCCTACCAGCGCGCCAGGAACATACTCTCCGACATGGAGTTCAATGACCCAGGTATGGTGTAGAGTGAGAAGCTCATGTATCGAGCGAACCTTAGCTCTAAAGTGACCCGGATTAGCCCCAACCTTGATAGGTTCATCTTTTTCATCAATGCTTGTTAGTTCTGACAGATATCCTCTTGCCTGGTTATTGCAGAGGAACTCATGTTTTCGAGGGTGATACACCGACTTATCAAGTGGGAGGAGGCCAACAAGGAGGCTCTGGATACTCCCCCAACCGCTCTTGGTGCTCCTGGTGGGCCCCCTGCTTCAGCCGAGTCCTCGGAGGGGAATGATGAATCATCCAATGAGTATGCCACGCCAGAGCGGGCAGAGGCTCTTGTTGTGCCTCCGCCGTTTGCTGGCCTGGGGACTTCAAGTTCATCGGTTGGCCCGGAGATGGGCGTCCCTTTGGAGGATGACCCACCCTCGGCTGCTGTCCATCCGAAGGGGTTCCCAGAGGAGTCGTCGCCCCCCGCTGCCCCGATTAACATCCCAATTCTCTGGTCGGCAAAAGAGGAAGGTCCCAGAAGGCTTAGGCCCCAGATGGAAAAGGGTGCACCCCAGTGGCTCCAGCACACTTCCGTCTATTCCTGAGGAGGATGTTCCACCGTCTGCTTGTGAGGAAGTCATTCCTCTATCTCCACCCTTTCCGTCGGCTGCCACTCCAGAGGTAGGTGATCATGCCTCCGGTTCTTCTTCGGTCGACCCTGCTAAGGTCATGAAGGGTAAGCAAGCATTTCCCACCCAATATTGAATGCAGCTTGACCACCTTCGCAAAAGGCTAGATGCGGCGTTGGAGGCTTCCATGCAATCTTTCCCCCCGGTGCAGTTGAGGGAGGTTCCTGCCGAGGGCCTTGCTTCCAAGGGGACTTCTAGCTCTGAGGAGGATGGCTTCGACCCTTCTACATTGCCACCTAGATCTCCTACCGTCCAGTCGCTTCCCCGGTGCAGGGGCTCGTTACCTTCAGAGAGTCGGGTTGACACCCCGAGATCTCCAGGAAGAGAAGTCGTGTGAGTCTCTGCAGGGCCTCTCACTAACCTCTGTGAGTCCCTTTTGAAGGTGCGTGTTCTAGGTACATAGGCTATTTTCTTGTATGCTTTATAATTCCCTGGTACAATGATAGTGTTAGTAGGAGCCCTAGAGTCAATTATGTGATGATTGACTAGGGACATTTTGTATCATATTCTATCATAAATAAAGGCATGGTTATTCTACTTACTTTGTATTTGTGTCAAATAACTAAGTATAATAATGTCCTTGAGTAGTAGGTTCTTATCTACATTATATCGATTGGTTGAATCGATAATGAGATGATGTAGAGAATACTACTCTAAATCATTCCTAGTCAAGTATTAATATTCAAGGACAATATTAATGCATGGAGACTAGCATGTAGGTCAACTGATGACTTGAGCTCACAAGTCATGGATATGTGATATCAAGTTGACACATGGGTATACATTGGAGAATGTGTACTGAATTGACCCGCCATGAGAAAGTTTCATAGATTGTCATATGAGTGTCATAAACTTTCTCATGTGACTATTAGTATGAATAGTCCTAAAGTCACTACGGTTCCCTACATAAGGAGTTATGTACTTTGGTATTGTCAAACGTCACCCATAACAGGGTGGACTATAAAGGTGATCACTGGATATGTAATGAATTATGCAGAGGGATGTGAGTGATATAGATGAGATCTATCCCTCCCATATGACGGGAGAGATATCTGTGGGCCCCTTGATCGAGTAGGACTACTAAAACGCATGATCATGCTCAAATGAGTCAATATGAGATATTGAGCTCATTTGTTTGAGTGAGTCTACTCGGGGATCAAGAAACAGAAGATTGATTGAGGATGACACGGTCTATGCCTCATTGGTCAATCTAGATATCAAGGATAGAAGGACAAGGTCATACACTATCATAGTCACAGAGGTTTAGTCAGATCTCAACTTTTCTTGTTACTTGGGTAGCAATGATGCATTGCTAAATGCCGCTCATTGCTTATGTGTCTAAAGCATTTAGGCGCATTACCAACGTCGCGAGAACCTATTGAGGCACACACTAAGGGCATGATACTTCGGGAGCCCAAGTTGGGAACTCGGGAGATCTGAGCTCGAGTTGGGAACTCGGGAGGTCAGTTAGGGAGCTCGAGTTGGGAACTCGGGAGCACGGGTCGGGAGCTCGGCACTCGGCAGACTGAGCTAAGAGCTCGGCAGACTGAGTCGGGAGCTCGGCACTCGGCAGACTGAGCTGGGAGCTCGGCAGACTGGGGTCGGGGCTCGGTGCTCGGTAGACTGGGTCAGCACTCGGCAGACTGGGTTGGGAGCCCGGCAGACTAGGTCGGCACTCGGCAGACTGGGTCGACACTCGACAGACTGGGCTGGGAGCTCGGCAAACTGAGTTGGAGGTCGGCAGACTGGGCCGGAGCTCGACAGACTGGGTCGGGAGCTCGGCACTCGGGAGACCTAGTCGGAAGCCCGAGAGGCCCGGTCGGAATTGCATGTGTAGGAAAGAGAAAGGTCTCTCGTCATTGGATGAAGAGAAGGTGAAGAGTCACGTGGAAAGAAGCTCTTTATTGGCTTTAATGAAGGGAAGTCAAAGAGACAAAAGGACTCTTCATATTCATGGGATGAATATAAAAGAGAAACTTTGTCATTTTGGATGATAAGTGTGTGCTTTCCTTCTTCCCTTCCTCTCTTCTTCCTCTTCTCCCTTTTGGCCGAAACCCTATTGTAGGGTTCTTGGTGTTCTGCAAGCTACCTCAAGTTGCTAGCACAACTAAGGTAGTTCTCCCGAAGTCGAGAGATTGTGTCCGTGTGGATACGAATAGAGGCACGGACGCTTGAACGTGCGAGAGATCTGGCGCATCTTGGACGAGCAGGATAAGCAAATGGCACGCTCCAAAGGTATACACTATAGATAGATCTATTAGATAGATGAACATTGTATGAGTTTTCTTTCGCATGGATCGCTCGAGGGTTCTTGTTTCCACTGCATTTTTATATTTTTGTGCCGGGAGTACCCAACAGATAGGCGGCTGAAGACTGCCTGACAGTCGGCCATGGCTTGTACGCTTGGCCAGAGATTGAGGCCTTGACCCGCCAGGCACTGAGAGCAGAAGCCACAGTTGACCACTAGCGTAGAGCGGGACTTATGCAAGTGGGGGTCAGCAGAGCTCTCCATGCGAAGGTGGAGCATCAGCTGGACACCTTAATGGCCATGGAGTCCTCTCTCTAGAGTTCCAGGCATCCGAGAGGGCTATGGTCATCACCAACGACCTGCTCCGGGTGACTCAGGAGTGGGATCAGCTCCAAGTGAAAGAGAAGAAGTTTCAGGGGATATCCGCCTTCTGGAGGCCTCGGCCCGGAGATTGAATGAATGTGTCAAATACCAAGTGTACCAGCTCACCCAGAAGGAGTCTGACCTCATGATGGCGGCTGATCGATTGTCTGTCTTTGAGCAAGATCTGGCCCAGGCACGGTCGTAAGTATGGGCCACCTCAGATAGGCTCAAGGAGGATCTGGCGGATCATGACAACATGTCTGCTGAGATGGAGCAGTTAAAGTGTGCCAAGGAGGTAGTCGAGGCCAAACTATACAACTTTCAGGCTGCTAAGGCTTCCTGTATTAAAGAGGTCGAGGCAAACTTCAAGGCTAAGTTCCTGGAGTCAGATGAATTCGGCGACATCATTGTCAGCCAAGTAATGAAGCGCTTGAAGCAAGGCTTCCACGGGTCCATCGGCCAGCTAAGGAAGGCCCAACTTTTGCCTCTGGATGCCAACCTGGGTATCATGAGCATCGGTCGAGTTTGGGAAGAGCTCCCTGTTGAGGCAATCGGCCCTAAAATGATTGGAAGATCATGGTTTTGATGTATGTGTGTGAATATGTTTAAGGTTAGAGTGTTATGTTGTATTTGATGTGTGTGATTGAGTTTACAGGACTTGGAGAATCACACATGGTGAATATATCCGAGGGACGAGGGACGAGAGCCGAGGGAGGAGGACTCCAAGGGCAAGCCGGGAAGTGGACTTCAAGGGCACGTGTGAAGGGTGGCATGGAGGCAAGCCAAGGGAAGGATTGTGTGTGCATCCGAGGGATGAGAGCCAGAGAAAGATGACTTCAAGGGCCGAGCCAAGGGAGTGAACCTGAAGGCACACGTGAAGGAGTATGTGAAGAACGGTTGGGAGTGAGTGGGTAGTCGACTGGCCAGAGGGGAGTCGACTGCCAAAACTCACAAAAGGTTTTCAGCCTTCTACCAGTCGACTGGCCCAGAGGCAGTCGACTGGTATACCTTGAAAACTAGCCGTTGGCTAGCAATTAATACTAGGTCAGTCGACTGCCCCAGGGGCAATCGATTGGTGTGGGGCTGGACAGACTACGAGTTTGTCCTGTTCTCCTATAAAAAGAGGACCTTTTTGCACGTGAGCGGTACGGTTCCGTACTATAACGAAGTGTTGCTCATGTGAAAAGTCTTTTCAGCTTCCTCTCTCTTCATTCACTACATTCTGTAAAGAGGAAGAACACCACTATAAAGGTCTCTCCACCTGAAGGAGAGTTTTCATAGTGGAAGTGGTGTACGTGCGTGGATCCTTAGATTAG